>CAUYRH010050235.1:0-17059 GCA_963574655.1 Perodicticus potto
CCACGCGGGAGTGGTCAGCAAACTCAATCTGTAGATTGGCCATGGCCTTGACAATGGCCATGATGGACTGGATGGTGTTGCTGTAGACAACTGCCCGGTACTGCCGGCATTCCTCCTCAGAGTAGCCATCCTCATGGATGATCCTGACAGCCAGGAGTCAGAGGTTAGGGTCCCCAAAGTATGGGGAGTTCTCATGGCTGTCTGGGGCTGCTGGGGCCTACAGCAATCTGCTTCAAAGAAGTGGAAACTGCCCCTGACCCATGGGAACTTGAGGATAGATGACTGCCTCTGAGAAGGTCCTAAGCCTCACTGAGACTGGCTGGGCCTGCACTGGGTGGCGTCAGTGCCACGTCCAGAGGAAAAAGAGGGTAAATTAAGGTTTGGGACCTGCCCCCCATTTCAGCACTTACTTCATTTGCTTGACAATGGTGCTCTTCCCTGACTCACCAGCACCTGGAACAGAGGGCACAGGTGGTTACAGGACAGGGCCAGAGGGCCCCATAGTAGCGCAACAAGTGCCCAGCCACATGCAGCCCTAGAGGCAGAATTCACCCTGCCCATTGTTGCACAGTGAGATGGAGGCAGGTGAGGTTGGCAGGGAGTTGTGCTCTCATAAGTGCAGCTGGCAGGGCCACAATGGTCAAGACAACCCAGAGCACCTGTGCTCCATGCTCTTGCCTCCCACAAGCTCCCAATGCCCACCATGGGGACTGCTGCCCAATTGAATTCAGAGGTCTTGGCCAGAGATTTGAGGCCAGCCCTGTTTGCACATACACAGGCTCACCACCCTTTGTAATACCTGCTGGACAACATGGTACCTCGGGCATAGCTGGTAGGGTGCAGCCCCTCTTCTCTCCACACTCTGAGCCTATCTGCCAGGGTTCCTAAGCAGGGGCAGTGTCATACTCCTGCCTCTTGAATTCGGCCTAAGACCTAGCCCTCTGTTCAGTTGGCCCAGCTCTGCACTAAACAGATGGAGACTAATACCTGGGAGATGCATGGTCTCTCTTTTCTCACATCCCCCCCCTACATCTACCCCTATACTGACTCAAGCTTTTTCCCTGGCCTGGTAGAGCTCTGCATTTGTCCTTAGCTGGTACTGAGGGATTTGCTACATTTTCTCCAGTGTTTGTTACAGCAGTCCCATAAGCATATACTGTTTCTGCTCCCATTTTACAGATGAGGACATTGAAGGTCGGAGAAGTCAAGTCTTGGTCCAAAATCAAGCAACCCAGACTCAGAAAGGCAACAGGATGCATGGAACCATGATACCTAGTTCTCAAAGTGTGGTTCAAACTCTGCAAGACAATGCCCTGAGATGGTGTTTACAAAAGCAGATTCCCAGGTCCTATCCCAGACACACAGAGACAGGTCTTGAGGAATACAGCTCAGGAAACTACCTTCACCAGGAATTTTGTGCAAGGAAGTGTATTGCTGCTCCCTGCCCTGAGCTCCAAGAATAGCCCTCATCCCCTCAGCTCCTGCACATCATTGCCAGCCACACCTGCGAGGCACTGTCTCTTTTACTTCCAGACCTTTGCTTATTCTGTTCCCCCTGCTGGGCCTACCTGCCCCATGCCCCATCCACAGTGTCCCAATTCTCCTCATCACTGTGGTGGATCTGATCTGTTGCTCTGTGCAGCTTACTAGGGTGGTTGGTAGGGTCTTTGGGGAGATCAAATTTAGGGAATTCTCATCCCCCAGCATTCCTTGGGGCTGATCAAGGCCACCTCAGAGGATGAAGGTGCTGACAGACTAACAGGAGAAGCAATAATGATAATGGCAGGGCTATGAATACCCACTAGGTGCCAGATGCTGTTTCTCCTTGTCTACTACATCCATTGCTTTTTTTCTTTTTTTTTTGAGACAGAGTCTCCCTTTGTCATCCTTGGTGGAGTGCTGTAGTGTCATAGCTCACAGCAACTTCAAACTCTTGGGTTCAAGCGATTCTTTTGCCTCAGCCTTCCTGGTAGCTGTAACTACAGGCACACACAACACCCAGCTATTTTTAGAGATGGGGCCTCGCTCTGGTTCAGGCTGGTCTCGAACCTATGAGCTCAGGCAATCTACCCACCTTGGCCTCCCAGAGTGTTGGGATTACAGGCATGAGCCACACTATGCCTGGCCTTCCATTGCTGGCTTTAATCTGTTAGTCTCTACATAGCAGTCCTTGGAGGTAGGTTCTTTCCTCAGCCCTAATGAGGAAGCTGAGGCACAGATGTTGAAGTCACACAGTTGTAGTTGTACACACAGTTGTGTACAATAGTCACACAATCATACACAGTTGTGGGTAGCGCACCTTGCCTACCATGCAGCACCTCCTAGAGCTGTCCTGAGGGCCTTGTACAGCAGCTGGGCCATGTAGTCACCAGGGATCAGCTGCACTTGTCACTGTGTTTACTCCCTATGTCCCCAGGCAGACTGTGGTTCCAGTTTCTGTAGCACCCAACAAGCTACACCAGGCACTGGGACAGAGAAGTGGATCTCCCCAAGAGACACCCCTTCCCCCCCTACCCCAGACCCATATTTATATTTTTATTTTTCATTTCATTTCATTTTTTGAGACAAAAGTCTCATTCTGGGCTCAGTGCCTGTGGCTCAATGGGCTAAGGCGCCAGCCACGTACACCTGAGCTGGTGGGTTCCAATCCATCCTGAGCCCACCAAACAAAAATGGTGGCTGCAACCAAAAAAAAAATGGCTGGGCGTTGTGGCAGGCACCTGTAGTCCCAGCTACTTGGGAGGCAGAGGTAGGAGACTCGCTTGAGCCCAGGAATTGGAGGTTGCTGTGAGCTGTGATGCCACGGCACTCTAACTAGGGTGACAGCTTGAGGCTTTGTCTCAAAAAAAAAAAAAAGTCTCATTCTGGCACCCTGATTAGAGTGCTATAGCATTATAGCTCAGAGCAACCTCGAGTTCTTGGGCTGAAGTGATCCTTTTGCCTCAGTTTTTTTTCTATTTTTAGTAGAGACGGGGTTTCACTATTGCTCAGGCTAGTCTTGAACTCCCAAGCTCAAGTGATCCATCCGCCTTGTCCTCCCAGACCCACATTTTACCAGATATGAGTAAGGTGCAGTGGTGGTCCTATAGGAGTGGTCTGGGAATGTCCACGTCCCAGTGGCTGCCCTAAAGGGAAGGATCTGAACCCTCCTCATGAATGCCACCATGTGCATGGAATCACTGGGCTTCTGACTCTCCCAGGCTCATTTTCCAGGCTAGGAGAAGTGCAGGCTCTGACCAGAGTGGGAGACTGTGGCTGGGATAGTGATCCCCTGTATCACTTTAGTCCCTGGGCACTAGCATCACCAGGCCCAATATTATTTGCCTGGGTATGGGCTTTAGTTAGATGGCAGCACCTCTCCCTCTCCATTGGCTATGTGTGACAAGATCAGCCATGATGCACATACTAATATTCCTCCTCCTGCAGGGTGGGAATGTGAGGAGAGGTCAGAGGTAAAGCCCCATAGAGATGCTCTATCATGGAGCCCCACCACCACCACGGCCCAAACACCCTCAAGGGAGGGAGGTCAGCAGTGGCTTCCCACTTGCTCCCACAGAGCAGGGGGAAGGGACACACCTGGAGCAGAGGAAGAATTAGGAGCCAGAGTCTTAGCCAGGACTAAGGCCCCCACTGGGGGATGGAGGCCAAGAAGGTGAAGGTGATTGTGCAACAGAGCAGTTATGCTGCATCAGAGGGGAGCAGCTGTCCAGGACACAGGGGCCCTGAGGTCTTGAGTGAAGACTGCCTCCTCCAGTGTGACTTTAGGACCCCTGTCCACCTGAGGCATCAGTTTCCCTACCTAGCCATTAGGAGTGGAGAAGGTATCTGGCCTTTGGCCACTCTTTTCTTTTTAAGATAGAGTAGTGTCTTAAACCCACTCTGTGGTGTGGCGTCATAGTTCACAGCAACCTCAAACCCCGGGGCTTTAGTGATTCTCTTGCCTCAGATTCCCAAGTAGCTAGGACTAGAGGCGCCCACAACACCTGGCTATTTTTAGAGACTGGGTCTCACTCTGGCTCAGGCTGGTCTTGAACCTGTGAGCTCAGACAATCTACCTACCTCGGCCTCCCAAGTGCTGGGATTATAGGTGTGAGCCACCGTGCCTGGCCCTCTTTGGCCACTCTTAGTAGGTGGTGTGGGCCACTCTAACCCTGCCCCGTGATAGGGATGACAGCACAAACTCACTTTGCATCTGATTTTCATAGCAATAGCAGATCTACCTGATGTCGAGGCAGGAAGCATCTGAGCAAGCAGGGCTGGAAGCCAGGACAGTTGCTCCCCATCCCAGCCAGCTGTAGGCCCTTTGCCCTGTTTTCTTCAAATCTCAGTTTCCCCTTCTAAGGCCTCTCTCTCAAATTCTAATAGTTAAGAGGACATTCTCTGCCTCCAGCAGGGGCACTTGAAAAACAGCCCAACTTGAAGATAAGTAAAACAAGGTTATGGACCCTCTAAGCCTGGACTCAGGGTAGTCTCTTTCTCCTTCCAGCAACTGTGATATAGGAGGGATACAGTGGGTAGGACAAGGCATGGTGCTGGCCGCCAGGCAGAAAGCAGAGGGCATCACCGGGACACAGTCATGGGCCTGGTGCAGGAGCAGCTCCAGCAGAGAAGGGGGCCAGGAGCAGAGGTGCGCGGAGCCACAGCACCTGGGTGGAATGTGTGGGGCAAAACCCCTGGCTATCAGATAGCCCATGGGTTAGGTGCCCTGGGAGGTGTGGGATAGCAGCCTTACTCTTTCACTCAGGCTGGACTCCTTTTGCATCAGAACCTGATGAACCTCCCCTGCCAGATAAGGTGGCATGTGGCCCAGAGTTTTGCTTGCACCCTGATTGTAAACACCTGGCTCCTCCCACCCAGCCCTGTGCCTTCTGCACTTCCACTGACTCCAGATTGCTGCAAAAGAGCCAAGAGAAGGTGGCAGGAGTCAGCCCCTCCTGCTCACAGATAGCCCCATGAGGTGCTCCAAATCCAGATGGGTTGGACCAGAGAGGCCCGCAGAGGTTCCCTGGGGGTGGCCTTGGCATTCTCATTGGGCCACATCTCTTCCCACCAAGGAGGAAACCTCTGCGGCTCTTGCCCTGTGGTGCAGCAGCCAGGCCCACAGCAGGCAGGTAGTAATCGCTGTGATATGCTGGGCGATGGCAGCTGCTCTTCATCAGAACATCTGCTTCCACTCCGGGAGTGCTGAGCCCTGCTGGAGGAGGGAGCTGATGGGGGAAGGGATACAGCACCAGCTCACCTGAATGAACAAGGCCAGCAGGACCTGTGCAGCAAGAGACAAGCCCACAGGTCCAATTGCTGGATGCTTACCCCAGGCCCCAACCTTCAAGTCACTGCTGTGTGTTCATCTGGGACCTTCAAACTCCTAGATTAGGCTTTTTTTTTTTTTGGATAGATTAGGCTTTGATCTGCTGGGAAGCTGTCACATGCTGCTGTCCTCTCTGGCCTCAGGTTCCTTTGTGCTGAAACTGACCAGCCTCAAGTGGCCAACCAGCCTACCTCTCACTTTCAGATCCGCTGCAGGGGAAGGTCCAAACCTGCTACAGACCTGATGCCCATTCTGGTCCTTTTAGAGAGCTCTCAGAGCTTCTGCTCTCTTCCTCCCCTTTCTCTGGCACCTTGTCTGTGAATAATACCATTACCTCCTCCTGGGAGAGGAGTAAAGATTAAATGGAAAGCTTCTCTCATAATATCTGGCACATGGTGAGTGTTCAGGTTAAAGCGGTCACTATTTTTCTACCCTCTGGAAGACTACAGATTCTCCCCAAACCTCTCATCCTGAAGCCTGTGATGATCACACTGTGTTGGTCACTGCCATGGCAACCTGCAGAGTGGACTGCTGTGGTCATCTCATCTGATGGAAAGCCTTTGAAGGCTTCAGACAAAGAACAGATGAGCAATGATCAGTGGCTAGCAGGCTGATTCTTTTTTTTTTTTTTTTTTTGCAGTTTTTGACCGGGGCTGGGTTTGAACCCGCCACCTCCGGCATATGGGGCCAGCGTCTTACTCCTTTGAGCCACAGGCGCTGCCCTAGCAGGCTGATTCTGAGCAGTGGTGGGTCCCCGCTGAGACTTAGCGCAACCTGGGACAGGAGTCAGAGTCATTCACTCTGTGTTTATCACTTCCCTTCCATACAACCAGGCACTCCTACATATCTGGGCCCTTCTTACTGACCAGGGGCCTCACCACTGACATTGCTCACTAACTCCACACACTTAGAAAGCTGGGCAGGCTGGGTAAAAGCCTACCCTTCAGAGAGTTCCATGCTGGTGGGCTCCCCTGGAACACACTGGGAGAGCAGCCAGCTGACGTGGCAAGCCTGAGAGCAGAGATTCTCACAAGCGCATGGCTGGGACCACAGGGTAGACTTGGGCAGCAGTCTAGCTCAAACCCACAGCTAGTACCAGGCAGGCACACATGGCCACAAACCCCTGGCCTACCCCAGTGACAGTAGGGAATATGGGGATGAGCCCTGGCAAGCCTACCCCAAAGACAGACTGGACACCACGTCCTACTCTCACCCCAGGAAAGTGCCACATCTCCAGCCCAGCCCAAGGTTCCCATGTTCCCATCCCCTTGCTTCACTTCCTCCCACTCTCCCTGCCTTCCCCCATCCCTGCTGCCTCTGGGTCCCAGGCCTAGCCACCACCAGAGGGAGCAAAAGCCCAGCAGCCAGAGACAGCGGAGGAAGTGGGGGGCTGGGCGGGGCCAGGATCATTGTGTAAGTAAAGCAGCCTAAGCTACAACGACTCAGGGAGGTGCCCCACCCACCATCCCCTCCCTGGGAAGCCCACAGCCAGCAGAGACTCCACACAGAGAAACAATGGGAATGGGAGGGAAGGGGAGCCGGCACAGCCAGACAAAGGCACTTAAAGTCCCACCCCTGGCATCTCTTCCTTCCTCTAGGTCCTGCCCTTTGTCCCTGCACCCTCTCCAAGGAGGCTCAGCACAGGTCTGGCACTGAAAGGCAGGAACAAAGGATCTTGAATGGGCCTTGCAACACCCCTATCTGTGCGTGTGGCCTAGTCTTACAGCAGACTCCCCAAGAAACCTTACACCTCTCTCCTTGTAGACACTTGGGCTGCCTCAAGCAGCTTCCAAGAGTTTATTATGCCCATCAGTGAAACACTAACAACTGGGGCTTGGCTTGCTATTACCAAGTCAGGGATCTCTGTGGAAGGGAAAATGAGCCCTGGGGTCCTGCCCAGATGTGGGGAGGGTTTTCTAGGGCAGAGCTATGTTTCCCTCAGTGAGGCCCTGCCCACTGTACAGAGGGAAACTCAGACACCAGGTCGGGGAGGCCAGCCTGGGGTTAAGGAGGCTCTGAAACCTGTTTGCCATTGGCCTCTCAAGCCACAGGTCTCACTCTCTGCAGGAGCCAGGAGATGCTAGACAAGACCCAAGTAACACAAAGTGCCAGGCCATTTGGTGAATCCCTACTCATGGAAGTATCTTCATTTCAGGAGTCCCTTGGTTGTTTTCAAAGCCGAATAACCGGGGTGGCGCCTGTGGCTTAGTGAGTAGGGCACCGGCCCCATATGCTGGAGGTGGTAGGTTCAAACCCAGCCCCAGCCAAAAACTGCAAAAAAAAAAAAAAAAAAAAAAGCCGAATAACCCCTACCTCTCTTCTGATTCACTGTGGTGGACCCTGAGCAGTGTCCAGAGCCTGGGCCTCAGTGTCTCCATCTATGAAATGGACACCTCAAGGGAGTGTGCCAAACCCAAGGCCTGCTCTGAGAAGCCTCCCTCTGGTCTCACACTCACCCTAAACTGCCTTAGGGCCCAACCCAAGCCAGCAGCTGTTCATGTGTCCATAGGCCACAGACCATGCTAAGAACAATGATACCATAGGTCCCAGCACAAAAAGGGGAGAGGGCTCGGCGCCTATGGCTCAACAGGCTAAGGCACCAGCCACGTACACCGGAGCTGGTGGGTTCGAATCCACCCCGGGCCCACCAAACAACAATGACGGCTGCAACCAAAAAAAAAAAAAATGGCCAGTCATTGTGGCGGGCGCCTGTAGTCCCAGCTACTTGGGAGGTGGAGGCGAAGAGACTCGCTTGAGCCCAGGAATTGGAGGTTGCTGTGAGCTGTGATGTCACAGCACTCTTATCCAGGGTGACAGCTTGAGGCTCTGTCTCAAAAAAAAAAGGAGAGGACAGCTTGAGGTCACACAATGAGGAAGGTGATAGATTGGGTTCTCTAGGGCCTAAAATTCTTGGGTGGCCATGAGGATGCATGGTCTCATGGCCCACAGAGACTTGGACGCTTCTGGATCTCCTAAGCCTCTCTCAGGCCCTCAGCTACCTGGCCTAATAATACAGAAGAGAGTCCCCAGGAACCTCCCAGGGAGAGGCCACAAAACTCAGATTCATGGGCCATGGAGTAAGAGGAACCCGCCTCATTGGCCATCATGCAGTTACCAGCCCATACTTACCCACATTCACCTGCCACATGGTACCATACTTCCCCATCTCCTGGCCCACTGAGCCTATGTTCACAGTGAAAGCCCTATAGGGACACCCTTCCCTTCCACTCATCTATATGACTCCCAGGTCCCCACCCTGCATTTCAACAACTTCTGAGCTTTCCTCAGGGCTGGTCTCAGCCCCCCTCAGACTGGTGGTTGTGAGAGAAACAAGTATAACCTTAGTGAAGAATGAAGTGCTAAGTTGTCAACTATGACATGGGCATCACTGTGAGAGGACACAGACTGGGAGGAAGGGTGGGAAACAAACACAGATGTACGTAGGAAGAGGTCCTCCCATGACCACATGGCAGATTTCTGGTTTTGAGCAGTACAGAGATTCATGTGAAGTCTTGGGTCCCACGTTCCAGGGCAGACAGCTCCCTTTCAATATCCTAGGAATTGAGGCCCCCTGCGGCAGAGCTGCCAGGCATAAGCAGAACACACATACTCCCATATCACCCGCCTGTCATCTTAGCTGATCAAGACTGATCAATTCCTGCCAGCTGGCACAGATTCCCAAGGAGCCACGGTATTTGAGGGCAGGTTTTCAGTCACTAACTGGTTCATAACTTCACATCTTCACTTATTGTGCAAATAATATAATGTTCTGAAGCCTCAGTTTCCCTACTGGTGAAAATGTTGTAATGCCAGTCCCAGCCTCATAGGATTAAATAAGACTATGAAGAGTCCACCTTCTAGGCCAGGGGCAGTGGCTCACACCTGTAATCCTAGCACTCGGGAAGCTGAGGCTGGTGGATTGCTTGAGTTCACAAGTTTGAAACCAGCCTGAGCAAGAGAGAGACCTGTCTCTACTAAAAACAGAAAAACTAGGGCAGTACCTGTGGCACAAAGGAGTAGGGGACCATCCCCATACACCAGAGGTGGCAGGTTCAAACCCAGCCCCGGCCAAAAATAGCAAAAAAAAAGAAAGAAAGAAAGAAAGAAAAACTAGGGTGGCGTGGCACCTGTGGTTCAAGGAGTAGGGTGCCAGCCCCATATACTGGAGGTGGCGGGTTCAAACCCAGCCCCGGCCAAAAACTGTAAAAAAATAAAAAATAAAATAAATAAAAATAAAAACAGAAAAACTGAGGCAAGAGGATAGCTTGAGCCCAAGAGTTGGAGGACGCTATAAGCTATGATGATGCCATGGCACTGTACCCAGGGCTACAGGTTGAGACTTTGTCTCAAAAAAAAAAAAAAAGAAAAAAAAAAGAAAAAGAGGGCGGTGCATATGGCTCAGAGAGTAGGGTGCTGGCCCCATATACCGAAGGTGGTGGGTTCAAGCCCAGCCTCGGCCAAACAAAAAAATAGCCGGGTGTTGTGGCAGGCGCCTCTGGTCCCAGCTGCTTGGGAGGCTGAGGTAAGAGAATCGCCTAAGCCCAAGAGCTGGAGGTTGCTGTGAGCTGTGTGACGCCACAGCACTCTACAGAGGGCGATAGAGTAAGACTCTTGTCTCCACAAAAAAAAAAAAAAAAAAGAGTCCAACTCCACACAATAATGAGGGCTCAATCAGAGGTAGCTGCTGTTATCATCAGAGGGGAAACTGAGGCCCAGTGAAGGCATCCCCAGGCCCAATGGGGTGATGATCCTTAGGCTGGGCCAAGGGCCCCTCTGTTCACCCCCAGGTAGGGGAAATCCAGAGTGAGCTAATCCTAGGGCTGCTGCTCCACTTCCAGGCATTCATCTGGCCTGGCCTTCCGGCTTTGGAGGGCAATGGTCGCTTGAGAATCTAACAGCAGCTCTCTGCTTTCCTGCTAGCCCTCCTGCCAGTGTCCCTCTCCCAGCCATCACTTCCTGTGGCCAAAGGAGGGGCCTGGAATCCTTCTCAAAGGCACCACCTTTTCTGGAATCCTGGGCCCAGCAATTCCTGGGGCAGCACAATGGACAGAACTACCAGAACTGGCCCCAACCCAGTGACTGCCAGGAGGGCAGCCCAAAGGAGTACACAGGTCTAGGCAGGTACTCACCTCCTAGAACCCCCAGTTGACAAAGCCCTGGGAGGCCCTCAGGCTTGCACCCCCACCCTAGCACCAAGCAGCCCTTTAGCTTCTTCCTCTTTTGGCCGCCTCCTCCCACAGCTGCTTCCTCTTTTTCCTCCAGTGTGGACACCACTTCCCTGAGAGGCCCAGCCCTGCCAGGCAGACTTCACGGCTCCCTCCTTTCTGCTCCCTGCCTGGAACAAGATAAGAACTGTGGGTGCTGCCATCAACACCTCCTCTGCCTATAATCCTAGCACTCTGGGAAGCTAAGGCAGGTAGATTGCCTGAGCTCAGGAGTTTGAGACCAGCCTGAGCAAGAATGAGATCTCGTTTCAAAAAACAGCCGAGGGTGGCACCTTTGGCTCAGTAGGCAGGGCGCCAGCCCCATATACCGAGGGTGGCGGGTTCAAACCCGGCCCCAGGCAAACTGCAACAAAAAAGTAGCCGGGCATTATGGTGGGTGCCTGTAGTCCCAGCTACTCAGGAGGTGGAGGCAAGAGAATCACCTAAGCCCAGGAGTTGGAGGTTGCTGTGAGCTGTGATGCCACAGCACTCTACCGAGGGCAATAAACTGAGATTTTGTCTCTTAAAAAAAAAAAAATAGCCGGGGCGGCACCTGTGGCTCATCGAGTAGGGCGCCGGCCCCATATACTGAAGGTGGCGGGTTCAAACCTGGCCTCCGCCGAACTGCAAAAACAGAAAAAAATAGCTGGGTGTTGTGGCGGGTACCTGTAGTCCCAGTAACTCGGGAGGCTGAGGCAAGAGAATCGCTTAAGCCCAGGAGTTGGAGGTTGCTGTGAGCTGTGTGATGCCATAGCACTCCACCTAGGGCGATAAAGTGAGACTCTGTCTCTGCAAAAAAAAAAAAATAGGCGGTGTGTGGCAGGTGCCTGTAGTCCCAGCTACTGGGGAGGCTGAGGCAAGAGGATTACTTGAGCCGAGGAGTTTGAAGTTGCTATGAGCTATGACACCATAGCACTCTACTCTACCAAGGGCAACAAAGTAAGACTCTATCTCAAAAAACAACCAAAGAAACACCTCCTCTGCATATCCTGAGGCTGTAGCAGCATTGAATCCCCCAAGCTTCAAGGACACCTTGTCCCCAACAAGCCTTAGACAATCCCATCTTTAGACCTAACACTAACTAGCCTGGTGCTACTAAGCCTTGTAAATACACACAGAAGGCCAACACTGAAGGTCTAGCCTATTAAATGTCTGGTGAGATTTGGGAGATTATTCTTCCCCAACTACGAGCAGACAGAGCCCCAAGAAGTAATATCAGGGTGAGGACGTGGTTGGGGTTTAGTAAGACCAAGAGCTCCAGGCTAGAGGGGCTGGGTGGGGCAGGGTAGAGGGGACCCCACCCTGCACCTGTAGTTGAGGGATGGACTACCTGGGAGTATCAAGTACCGAGGCCATCATCCAAGGGCTTCTTGCAGAGCATTTTTTTAGGTAGGGCCCATCAACTATAGCCTGGCCAGAACGTGCTGAACCCCTCCGCTGTCTTCGTTGAATTCCTAACCTGGGACTTTCTGGCCCAAGATGTTGGGAAGATGACATAGCTGCCTGACTGGTGCCTTGCTCTCATATGTCCAGTCCTGCCTCCCCCATAGCACAAAGGGTGTCAGGGTGGCAGCACTTGGGCTCTTGGTCAGACTTTCTTATCCTCTGATGGAGGTATGTTGTGGCAGGCCCTGGTTCCTCAATGGCTAGGAACTTGGAGGAACAAAGCTCCCTCCATCCTGTCCTACCAAGTGAATGGGTGGCTTTTAGAGACAGAGACCGAGAGGGAGACACAGCCGGGGTCTGAGATTAAGAGCAAGGTGTACAGGACCAGTGTGTCTGCTTGTGGCCCAAGCAGCTGCTATCCCAGATGCAGTGCTAGAGGCCTAAGGACCTCACTGGGATCTGGTCATGACCCACTCTCAGCACTACCTGCCAATACTTCCTAGGTAAATAAATGTTCACAGGCCTGGGACATCAATGATGCCATTCAGTGACCCTGCCTCTCAGGAAAGCCCAAGGGCCAACCCTGGTCAGGCTGCCAGTCTCAAAGGGGACCCTGACCATGCCCAATCCCCATTTGGCAGCTTAGGTTCCACTTCAAACAGTGGGCGGACTGATGTCCCCTGAAGGCTTCTGACATGGTAGCCTGTGCCCCCAGCTGGCTTCATTTGCACCTTAAGCCACAGCTCATTCCCTCTGTCCTTACTTCCTGTGCTGCCCTCTGTCAGGGTTTCCCACGCCTGCCTGCCTGTAATGCCCCCAGCTGAGGTCCAGGTGCCCTGATTCACCTCCTCTCTCAGCTCAAGGGCATCCCTCCAAAGACCTCATCTCATTCCTGCCCCAAAGGTTTGATTTCTCATGTTGGTGGTGCTACCACTGGGTGATGGGCAGGGCCTGAGCCTAGAGAGACTGGTCAGAATGCAGGCAGAGGGGAATCATTAATGGCGTGGACCCCGGCTTACTCCCTAGAGTGGGAGCTCCATCCCAGACTGCTCTGGCAGACAAAAGCCTTGCCCAGCCTGGGGGAGGGGTGGGAAGAAGAGACTCAGAGGCCCAAGCCATCCAGCCCACTCATTCAAGTGCTAATGAGCTCCAGCCGGGAAGGGAAGGCGCAGGCAGGAGGCCTGCCTGAGTACCCGCCCATCTGACACCCAGGGCCCTGCCACACCCCCAACTCCAGGCCCACAGAGGTTGGGCCTAAGGGTCCCAGGACAGTCTGTCACTTCAGCTGGCACCAACTACCTGCATGCCTTGGTTTCCCCACTTGTTGTGAGCAGCTGCCTGAGAACAGGAGATGAGTTTCCCCAGAGCCTTCATACTAGGACTAGGGCCAGGCAGCCTCTAGAATAGGAGACCCCTTCTCACTAAACTCTCAGCTCTGCAAGAGTCAACAGAGTCTGTCACCCATTTTCAAACCTCTGGGTTTTGGCAACACTTGCCCCGGCAGTCAGGCACCCCTATTTCCAGGTTATCGGTGGAGAGCTAACTCCTGCCAGTGGTTTCTCAGCCAGTGCCCCTGGTGAAGTAAGGCTTCTACCTCAGGTCTGTGTGACCTCAGGCACTGTTCCATGGAGGGTGAGCTTCCTGCCCCAGGCCAGGAAACACCCACCCAAGGCCTTGGAATCTAGGCCAGGTCTTCTGCTTCAGTGCCCTTGCTAAGTAGATCCCTCTGACCACCAATACCTTGGCCTGGCAAATGGTGTTCACTTTTCAAGGCTGCCCAGAGGACCCCTCCTCCACAAAGCCCCTCCCCCACTAGAATCTAACTACTACCCAGCCAGTCAGGATCCCAGGTTAATAACCCTTCCCATCTATCTTCAGCTAGATAGGTGCCAAGTAGCTCCCCCAGGATTATATCCATCCCTCTCCCTGGGAGCTATAACCTGTCCATGAATGTGTTTATTTTATTTATTTATTTATTTATTTGGAGACAGAGCCTCAAGCTATCACCCTGGGTAGAGTGGCGTGGTGTCACAGCTCACAGCAACCTCAAACTCTTGGGCTTAAGCGATTCTCTTGCCTCAGCCTCCGAAGTAGCTGGGACTACAGGTGCCTGCCACAATGCCTGGCTATTTTTTGGTTGTAGTTGTCATTGTTTGGCAAGCTGGGGCCAGATTTGAACCCACCAGCTCTGGTGTATGTGGTTGGCACCTTAGCCACTTGAGCTACAGGCGCCACCCTGTTTTTATTATTACTTTTTATATTTTTAGAGTTTTTGGCTGGAGCTGGGTTTGAACCTGCCACCTCCAGTATATGGGGCTGGCGCCCTACTCCTTTGAGCCACAGGCGCCACCCTTTATTTTTTATTTTTTTGAGACAGAGTCTCAAGCTGTCACCCTGGGTAGAGTGCCCTGGCGTCACAGCTCATAGCAACCTCCAACTCTTGGGCTTAAGTGATTCTCTTAAGTGCCTCGGCCTCCCAAGTAACTGGGACTACAGGCGTCCATCACAACGCCCGGCTATTTCTTTGGTTGTAGTTGTCATTGTTGTTTGGCAGGCCTGGGCTGGATTGGAACCCGCCAGCTCTGATGTATGTGGCTGGTGCCCTAGCCGCTGAGCTACAGGCACCAAGCCATGAATGTGTTTAATAGCTTCATTTTTTTCCATACACACTTACTAGGCACTTATTTATTTTATTTTATTTATTTATATTTTTTGAGACAGAGCCTCAAGCTGTCACCCTGGGTAGAGTGCCGTAGCATCACTGCTCACAGCATCCTCCAATTCCTGGGCTCAAGCAAGTCTCTTGCCTCCGCCTCCCAAGTAGCTGGGACTACAGGTGCCCACCACAACGCCTGGCCATTTTTTGGTTGCAGCCGTCATTGTTGTTTGGCGGCCTGGGCTGGATTCAAACCCGCCAGCTCAGGTGTACGTGGCTGGCGCCTAAGCCTGTTGAGCCACGGGTGCCAAGCCACTAGGCACTTATAGTATGCCAGCTCTTTGCTACAGGCACAAGACAAACGTCACAAAACTCCCTTATTTTGGTATACTTAATTGAGACCTCACTATCTAGTCTCTATATCAGCCAGGCCCAGAATTTCTGCAGCATTGCTCTGAGCCCCATGGTGTGGGGCAGTCCCAGCTCCTGACAGCCGGACCAACCAGCTCAGGCTCTGTTAGAGCTGTTAGAATGTCAGAGACAGCAGAAGAAGTGCCCAAACAGCCTGAGCTGGAAATAAAAATACAAGCTACTCTCCCATATGAACAGCTGGAGTCTCTACTATGTCCCTGTGACAGGCTGCAGGCCTGGGGTAAAGGCAGACTCCAAGGTGCCTGCATAGCCTGTGGTAGAGCTAGGAGGAAACAACCAGAAGAACTTTTCTCAGTGTCCTCTCAGCCCTTGTTATTGGCCCTGACCTGGGCCCCTGCCACCTACCCATGGTACACCAAATTGCAGCTCACTGACCCCCATCTTACTCCTCCATCTACCCATCCCCAAAACTTCTCAGAGGATTCCTCATTCAACAAACAGATGAGGGGCGGTGCCTGTGGCTCAAAGGAGTAGAGTGCTGGCTCCATATGCCAGAGGTGGTGGGTTCAAACCCAGCCCTGGCCAAAAATTGCAAAAAAAAAAAAAAAAACCGGTTGAGAAATACTCAATAAATGCCAGGCTCAGGCAGTGCCTGTGGCTCAAAGGAGTAGGGCACTGGCCCCATATGCCGGAGGTGGCAGGTTCAAACCCAGCCCCGGCCAAAAGCTGTAAAAAAATAATAATAATAAAATAAAATAAATAAATGCCAGGCTCCATCCTGGGCACAGAAATGAAGAGGACACTGCTCTGCCCCTATAGTCTCAAGGGAGAGCAGCAGGACAAATACAATGTTCTGAAGGGGAAAGCAGCAGTACTGGAAGCCAGAGATGTTTTACCAGTCCCAGTGAAGGGCTGTCAAGGAAGGATTCTGGGAGGTAATCCCTGAATAAAGTTTTTTTTTTTTGAGATAGTCTTACTTTGTCACCCTCAGTAGAGTGCCATAGTGTCACAGTTCACAGCAACCTTAAACTCTTGGGCTCAAGTGATTCTCTTGCCTCAGCCTCCCAACCTGAATAAAGTTTTTTTTTTTTTTTTTTTGAGGCAGAGCCTCAAGCTGTCACCCTGGATACAGTGCCGTGGCATCACAACTCACAGCAACCTCCAATTCCTGCGCTCAAGCGAGTCTCCTACCTCTGCCTCCCAAGTAGCTGGGACTACAAGCGCCCGCCACAATGCCCGGCCATGTTTTGGTTGCAGCTGCCATTGTTTGGCGGGCCCGGGCTGGATTCGAACCCGCCAGCTCAGGTGTACGTGGCTGGCGCCTTAGCTCGTTGAGCCACTGGCGCTGAGCCCTGAATAAAGTTTTAAAGAACAATCAAGGCTGGGAGCAGTGGCTCACGCCTGTAATCCTAGCACTCTGGGAGGCCAATACGGATGGACTGCTTGAGCTCACAAGTTCAAGACCAGCCTGAGCAAAAGTGAGACCCCCCCCCATCTCTACTAAAAATAGAAAAACTGGCTCGGCGCCTGTGGCTCAACAGGCTAAGGCGCCAGCCACGTACACCTGAGCTGGCGGGTTCGAATCCAGCCCTGGCACCAAACAACAATGGTGGCTATAACCAAAAAGTGGCCGGGTGTTGTGGCGTGCGCCTGCAGTCTCAGCTACTTGGGAGGCAGAGGCAGGAGACTCGCTTGGGCCCAGGAATTGGAGGTTGCTGTGAGCTGTGATGCCACAGCACTCTATCCAGGGCGACAGCTTGAGGGTCTGTCTCAAAAAAAAAAAAAAAAAGAAAAACTAACGCAAGAGGATGACTTGAGCCCAAGAGTTGGAGGTTGCTGTGAGCTATGATGATGCCATGGTACTCTACCCAGGGCAACAGCTGGTGACTCAGTCTCGAAAGGAAAAAAATAAAGACAATCGGCTCGGCGCCTGTGGCTCAACAGGCTAAGGCGCCAGCCATGTACACCTGAGCTGGCAGGTTCGAATCCATTCCGAGCCCACCAAACAACGACGGCTGCAACCAAAAAATGGCCGGGTGTTGTGGCTGGCGCCTGTAGTCCCAGCTACTTGGGAGGCGGAGGCAAGAGACTCACTTGAGCGCAGGAATTGGAGGTTGCTGTGAGCTGTGATGC
>CAUYRH010050236.1:0-44094 GCA_963574655.1 Perodicticus potto
TGATTTCTAGTTTCATTCCCTTGTGGTCAAAGGACTGCTTTCAATGATTTCAATCATTTAAAATTTATCAAGACATATTTTGTGTTCTCACTCATAGTTTAATCTAGAGAATGTTCCATGTGTCCTTAAAAAGAATGGATATTCTGCTATTTGGTGGGAAAGTGTTCTAAGTTATCTGCTAGGCCTAGGTGGTTTATAGCATTGCTGGAGTCTCTATTTCCTCATTGATATTGTACCAATTATACTATTCAATATTGTAATTGTAGTTTTGAAGTCTCCAACTATTATTGTTGCATTGGCTATTTTTCCTCCAGTTTTGTTAGATTTTGTGACATGTAGTTTGGGGGTCTCTTCTTAGGTTATCTGTGCATCGTTCCAATTTTTATTTCTTATCAGTAGAATGACCCTAATATCATCATAAAATATCATCCTTGTCTTTAGTGACGATGTTTAAAAATTTCTTTGTATATTATTGGTATTTTCACTACAGTTATCCTTTAGTTGCTATTTGCATGGTATATTGTTTTCTATCCTTTATATTGACCCTGCTTGTGCTTTGATTCTAATGTGTTTCTTGAAAATAAAATATATGTTTTTATAAATATTCTTACAATCGCTACCTTTTTATTAGTGTAATTCATTTATATCTAAACTATGCATAAGGAAGGATTTAATTATTCTGTTTTGCTATTTTTTTATTTTTTTATTAAGTACCTTTAGTCTCTTCCTTCATTAATTTCTTCTTTTATTATTAAATAGATATTTTCTATTTTACCATTTTAATTCTCTTGCCATTAATTTTAAAATATTTTTATTTTATTAGTCATTGCCCTAGAGATTAGTTTTCAGGAATGCATGATTACTTTACTTCTATTAGCTCCATTCATTCATCCCACATTTGTGCTAGTATTGTCATACAAATTACATGTTTATACATTATAATTGCATCAACACATTTTTATAATTCTGTGAACGCTTGAATTTTAAAGTCATATAGAAAAAACAGAAGCTTATATATATTTGGATATATATACACATATACATATGTAGTGGAGATATATATATGCAATCACTTTCATATTTATTATTTTATTACTCTTACAATACTTTTTTATTTCTTAATATGTATTCAAGTCAATGTCTATTGTTATTTCATCCAAGCCTGTAAACTCTCTTTAGTTTTACACTACTAGTCTGCTAACAACAATTCTGGCAATTTTTCTCACTCTAGAAATATCTTCATTCTTTAATCATTTTTAAGGGATATTTTGCTAGATATAAAATACTTGAGAGATAATCATTTTTTCCAGAACTTCTTATATGTCTTCCTAGTGCTTGCTGGTTTTCATAATTAGCTATTAATCTTATTAAAGATCCCTGTAGATGATGAATTGCTTTTGCTTGCTGCTTTCATGATTTTTTATTTGTCTTTGACCTTCAACAGTTTGATTATGATTATGATGTATGATGTGAGTCCCTTTGAGATTACTTAAAGTTTGTTGAGCTTCTTGGACATGTAGATTAAAGTTTTTATCAAATTTGTGGATTTTTTTGGTCATTATTCAATTAAATATTTATATGCCTCTTTTTCTCTCTCTCTCCTCTCCTCCAAGAACTCTCATTAGATGTATGTTGGTATACTTGATGATGCCCCACAATTTTTTGAAACTCAGTTCATATCTCTTCAATTTCTATTTATTTTTGTTTTTCTTTTTGTGCTGGATAATCACAAATGATTTATATCCAGTTCATCATTTCTTTCCTCTATTGACTCAGAGTTGCTGGTAAGCTCCTCTGCTAAAATTTTCTTTTCAGTTGTCTTACTTTTTAACTCCAAAATTTCCTTTTAATTCTTTCCTGTAGTCTATCTCTTTATTGATATTCTGTATTTGATAATGTATTGTTCTCACAGTTTTCTTTAGTTCTTAAAGCATGGTTTCCTAAAGTTTAAAAATTATTAATACCTGCTTTAAAATGTTAGTGTAGTAAGTCTAGTGTCTGGGCTTTATCAGTGACAAAGACAGTCGATTGATTTTCACTTGTTAATGGCTCAGACTTCCTTTGTCTTTTTGTCTCCTAATTTCTTATAGAAAACTAGATATTTTTAATAATACAATGTGGCAATGCTGGATATTATTTTGCTTTCTCATCTCAGAGTTTGCTGTTGCTGTGTTGGCCCTGATGTTTGTTTATTTAGTAATTTTTCCAAACTAGTTCTTTAAAGTCTGTTTATTTAGTGATTTTTTTTAGAGCTAATTATCTAAAGTTTGTATCATTTCTTGAATATTTACACTTAATTCTCCACTTACTCAGCCAATAATTATTGTCACCTAATATTTACACTGAGGTTTCTGTAAATGCCTTAAACTAATATGTCTCTTTGCCTTTGCCAAAGAGCTCCATGTATATGTTGGGGAATTCCTTTTACACTCTAGCATTTTATATCTCTTCCCTAGCCTTTGTTTCTTGTCTTTATAGAGTCTTAAGGTGATTCAAAGATAAAAAATTAGGGATATCTCAGGTCTCCTTTTTGTCACACATAGCAGGCATCTGCAATTTTAATAATTGTTACTGATGATATTTGAAAAATACCCAAAGGAAATGGCTATTAACACTGAGGAAGCTCTGGGTCAGGTCAAATAAAGACAAATCCTATGAATGAGTGACTCCAGAAAGCTGCTAGAAAACTCAAATAATGACATTTTCTGTAAATGGAGATTTTCTGCAAGGTCCAAATCCCTTCTTTCCTCCCCAGTGCCAGTTTCAATCTGCTTTTCTTTTTGTGCTTCAGGCTGGATAACCACAAATGACTCATACCTAGTTCATCATTTCTTTCCTCTGTCAACTCAGAACTGCTGTTAAGCTCCTCTGCTAAACTTTTCTTTAACTACTGTTAAGCTCCTCTGCTAAATGTTTGTTTTCCACAGCTTCTGTGATTGTAAGTCTTCTGCTTTTCAAGGCTGCTGTAGCACTGAGGAGAGAAGGATGGGAATAGGGTCACTCAAAATGCCACAAAGTTCACAATTCTTACCATGATACTGCCCTTTTTCTTAAACAAGCACTCCTCACATTGTTTCAAGGGTCTAATTGATTTCCAAAACTCTAAATAAGTTTATTGTAATATTTTTTCTGTGTTTTATTCCTTTTTTAGGAGGGTGGATATTCAAAAGTCTATAGTATGTCATCTTATAAGAGCTTTCCTCATGGTTACTTTTTGTACTTTGCTTTCATCTATTAAGCATCTAATGGTCCCTTAAGTTCATATAAAACCGACTTTTTGAAGAAATTCCTTTTATAAGCTATAATTTGCTACTTTTAATCCAAAAATCTAATCATGTTAGAATTACATATAATGCATGAAAAAAAATTACCATTAACAAATGCCACAGAGATGGTGTGATAACATGGGTCTCTGCAAAAGCTATTTTTAAATTATGCCAGGCTGTGTTCTAGATCAGAAGTCAAAATCCACTCCACCATTTGCTTTTGTGTGGTTTGCAATGATAAAGTATTGTGCTTAATTTGCAATAAATGTATGTCTGTGATAAAGCAATATTGTGTGTTGACATTATTGACCTATGTACTCATCACAATATCCCAAATTTACAGTGAATCAGTGATTAGAAAATATGCAAAATTTTAAAAGACTATCTCATAAAAGCATTATTTACAACCACAGTTTGTCTCTGAATTGCTTACTTGTTAGCCAAGCAAGCGAAGTTAATTAAATTGTGTCTGATTGCAGTAACCAAAGAAATATATCTAAACAAAATAAAACTGCTGAAAATTATTAACCTTTCAGCATAAACAGTTGTTAGATGCATTGAAGTCATTGAGAGCAATATCAATAGTCAATTAGAAAATAAAGTAATAATTGTGAATTATTTCCCTTGCATCTTAACTATTTAACAGATGTTACTCATAGTGCTTAGTTGTTATCTATTCAAGGAGTTCATGCTAAATTTGAAATGACTAAGGAATTAGCTTCCATGTCTGCATAGCACAAATACTTCTGCAAATACATCTTAAAAAGTTGAGAAAATACTAATTCAGTACAAACTGAAGTGGAATCTACTAAGATGTATTACAACTGATACAAAAATATGTATGAAGAAACATTCCTAATTAGACATATTTACAAGGCTTATAAAATGTAAAGTGCAGAGATACTATGGCTATTCATTGTATTATTCATCAGGAGGTACTTAGTGAAAAATACTTGAATTCATCGTAAGTTATTCAATTGGTAGTGTCAGTGGTAAACTGCATATGTTCTTATAGACTTTGTTATTATTAGTTCTGTAAATTTTTATAAGAAATATAAGCTGGATATCTTTTTTAAATTTTTTTTATTTTTTTTTTTTTTTATTAAATCGTAGCTGTGTACATTAGTGCAATCAAGGGGTACAATGTGCTGGTTTCATATACAATCTGAAATGTTTTCATCAAACTGTTTAACATACCCTTCATGGCATTTTCTTAATTATTGTATGAAGACATTTGTATTCTGCATTGAGTAAGTTTGCCTGTACCCTTCTAAGATGCACCATAGGTGTGGCCCCACCAATTACCCTCCCTCCACCCCAACCTCCTCCTGCCCCTCCCTTCCCATATTCTTGTGCTATCGTTGGATTATAGCCTTTATAAGAGACCTTTAAAATAGCTTCATAGTAGGGCTGAGTACATTGGATACTTTTTCTTCCATTCTTGAGATACTTTGCTAAGAAGAATATGTTCCAACTCCATCCATGTAAACACAAAAGAGGTAAAGTCTCCATCTTTCTTTAAGGCTGCATAATATTCCATGGTGTACATGTACCACAATTTATTAATCCATTCATGGGTCGATGGTAAGCTGGATATCTTAACTTGGTCTACCACATATTGGTTCAACAGGTTAGCAGTAGTAAAGTTTTAGACTGTATGTGTGTGTTTTGAGCTCTGTTAAGACTAAAATATTTCTGAATAAGAACTGCATTCATCCACTATTTTTTTTCTTTTTCTTTTCTTTTTTTTTTTTGTTTTTTGTTTTTTCTTTTTTTAGAGATAGTGTCTTACTTTGTCGCCCTTGGTAGAGTGCTGTGGCATCACAGCTCATAGCAACCTCCAACTCCTGGGCTTAGTAATTCTCTTGCCTCAGCCTCCCAAGTAGATGGGACTATAGGTGCCTGCCACAATACCTGGCTATTTTTTTGTTGCAGTTTGACTGGGGCCAGGTTTGAACCCACTACCCTCAGTATATGGGGACGGTGCCCTACTCACTGAGCCATAGGCACCACCCTCCATTATTTTTGAATCCTAAGTGGCTTCATAACTTATCATCCATTGTAATTTGATCATTTTTATTAATGAATTCAATTTAAAATTGAAAGCCAAAATGTATATAAAATCTAGTCTTCTAAGGTAAATTCCAAATGACAGTTTTTAATCTTTGAATCATACATAATGCCACACTTTTTTATATATTTACCAAGGTTTAAAATTTAACACACGACATTTTTTTAGTCCTTCTTTCCAGATGCTCTGATCATTTTTACTCCTTCTTCATTCTTTTCTCTCTAATAATATCCTATCTTACCACTGAGGTTAAAAAATTTAAAAGAAGTGAGATCACTTCTACATAAATTTTCAGTGAATTTCTTTTTTTTTTTTTTATTAAGTCATAAACACATAGATCATGTATACATTGATGCCTTTATGGGGTACAATGTGCTGAATTTATATACAATTAGGAATGCTTACATCAAACTAGTTAATATAGCCTTCACCTCATTGACGTAATTATTATGTTAAAACATTTACACTCTATACTTAATAAATTTGACATGCACCCTTGCAATATGAACCTTAAATCCTAAGTGGCTTCATAACTTATCTTCCATTGTGATTTGATCATTTTTCTTAATGAATTCAGTTTAAAATTGAAAGGTGCATGGTCCCTCTGTTTACCTTGCTTCCATCAAATCTCCCCTCTCCCCTCCCATCCCACTCCTCTAATATCAGTTCTAGCAGGATCTTTTGGACCTTCATGCAACTGCACAAAAAATGATTTATATTTCAAAGATTATTTAACTGTGCAATTAGAAAGTATTTCCCTAAAGTTTCATTGCAAGTGATTAATCTGCAATATAATGACATGCTAAAAGGAAAATGTCAAGAGAAAAATCTCATAGAATTTTATAAATGCCTTCAAAATAATAACTATATCCAGTTAGAATAACATGTTCCTGGAGCACTCTCAGTATTGGGCAGTACCTATTTGTGTGAAAAAACATGTTCAGAGATGAAATATGTTAAATCTTATCACAGGTTAGTATTAACATATGAAAATTTGCAATTTGTTTTAGTGATAGAGAATACTATGAATGCCACCTAAACAAAATCCCCTTAAAATTCCTTTCTTTTCACTAGTAGAGCTGTAATTTTTAAAATGGACTAAGCTATTGTTATTATATTTTTAATATTACCACTAAAATTTGTTTAAGTACTCAAATAATATAAATTCAGCCTCTTGAACTGCAAGACTGAAAATATTAATATTTACTATCTAGTTCTTCACATAACAAAAACATTGCTCTGTTATAGTTAAGTTGATCAGTATCACATCATATGTCTGGAATTAGTAGTTAAAGATTAGATTTATGACAATTTGACAAAGGCAATAATTTCTATCCCAAATTACCATTAAAAGTTTTGAGTTTGGATTAAAAGGTTGTTGGATACTTGGGAAAGTATTGATAAATGAGGAATACCTTATAAAGAGCAACTAATGGGCTTTCTCCATGGAATCCTGAATGAAAGAGGGTCAGTTCCTTTGAGATAGTGAAAAGGAAGAGGTTGGAAAACATCTTCATGGAATATGCAGTTTCTTTACTCTTTCACAAACCAACAAGAGCTCAGACATAGCTTGGAGTCTGTTTCCATGGATATTTTGATATGAAAAAGAGATAGGAAAGCATTTTTCTTGCAAAATAGTCAAGACACTAATCATCAGGAAAACAATATTGTTTTTCATTTGTATTTATTCTAGTCTATAAAAGCCAGAGACATTTACCTGGAAATCTTGACAATGAACAATTTTGAATCTTCCCCTTGGTCCACATGGACAGTAAAGGAGATACATGCACTTCCGTAGAACTGTAGGGTGATGTTGTCCCTGCCGTGAGACAATAGCAAGAAAGATCCCCCCGACACTCATGTAGCGTGTTGCACTGGTTCCATGGCACAGACGTTGAGGTTAGACATAACTGTATTGCCAAAACATATGTGTGTGTGTGTGTTTGGTGGTGACATTTAAATTACAGGAAAATTTCCAAAAAGTTTGTAGAATCACTCATATTCATTCTCTCTTTCTCTCTTTCTCATCTCTCTCTCTCCATGTATTTACCCCTCTAAATAAATGGCTGCAATTAAGTAAACATTAAAAAGAGAAAAGAAAATACTTTAAAAATTACCTGTGTGGCTTTAGGTGGATAAGAGGTGGAACATCCAGATGGTTTCTTGATGCAACAGGCCCTATCTTCAAGGAATTGAGATACAAAAGTCCCCTATAGAATCATACATAAGGAAAGCCAAGGAGTTAATGGGCTTCAGAAACCTCACCTCAAATTAGAGGAGAACAGATGTATTCTCATTAGCCTTTAATTTAAAGAACTAAAATATGGAAAATATCTGTCTGAGTGGCCTTGCCTTACTAAAGCTCTCTCACCCCTTGCTTCCTCTTCGACTTCTGACTAAAAACCCCTGACTTACCTTTCACATGCCTCATAACAGCTGTACTCTAGTCAGGGTTCTTGTTAAAAAACACCATCCACAACCTTTTCCCTCCCACCAGAGACCCGTAATTCTAACTTTTCATCTTTAATCAAAGCATGTCACATTTTAGGAATAGCCATCATATAATGCACAGAGCAGGAGGGCTCCATGTCATGAGTGATCCCAAATGGCCTCCATCTCCATTATCGCCATTGTTCCTTGACAGGTCACCAGTGCTAAGTAAAATGTTATAACACTCAGGATGCCATTATTCAACAAGCTTTTCTGCAGTGATGGCTTCCAGATGTGAGGAAATTTTAAAAACCTGTGGCCCTCAACACATCATTAGGTCCTTCCAACGTTTCCAAAAATCCGTAATCACCAGCATACTACATCGTCTCCATTTCAACATCCAGCCATTGGGATTTCAGATAAACTAAACAGTATTGAGAAGAAGATTTCACAAATAACTTTCTATTTCTCAGAAAAATATCCCTAGTATCCATGTACCCTGGAGTTATTGTATTTTTCCCTTTGGGGTGTGTACTTTTCTAATTGATACTCACCCCTCCCTTCTGTATCTCTCTCTCACACATGCACACAAGCACGCGTGCACACTTGCACCAGTAACCTTCCCATGGGTGCTATTGTTTCTACTCCCAATTTGTTTTGGGGGGTATTATTGTTAGTAATTTTTCTAGGCCAAGCCTGTCACCCTACTGCATAAGGAAAGCATTTATGGCATATTATTGACCTGAACTCAACCCATTGGAAAATGGATCCATACAATAAAAAGCAAGGTAGTTTTCAGATTATTTCATGTTAATACTCCCTATCTCCATTCTACAACAAAAAAGTAATAGAAAAAAAGTATTTTGCCTGAAATCTGTATTCGTTTCAGCAATGCA
The DNA here is from genome assembly GCA_963574655.1 of Perodicticus potto. Taxonomy (NCBI): domain Eukaryota; kingdom Metazoa; phylum Chordata; class Mammalia; order Primates; family Lorisidae; genus Perodicticus; species Perodicticus potto. The sequence goes on from CAUYRH010050236.1 coordinate 8,664, forward strand.
CTGTAGGACTGAGAGCATGAGAGTTACTGACTTGATTTTGCAGTTCTGAGTCCACTGTACAAAGAAAATTATCTCAGACCTGTATATGGAAAGAAAATAAGTTCTGTGCATATCAACATTGTTTATGTCATTTGACATTTAAAAAGTGTTGGGGAGTGTGGGAAAGAACACCTAAAAATACAACCTTATGCTGAAAGATTGGCTAAGGAAATTGTTCCCATGAGAGCAGAGATTTGCCCTGAGTCCCAGGTTCTTCTGCCCAGGGCAAAGACTCTGGCCTTTATTAAAGGTGCTTGCTGCCCTGGGTCATGTCTCATTTGTCCTCACATTATGGGAAATCCCAAATACAATATCCATAAAATATAAAGGGATTTAAATGAAGGTCCATCTGTGGAATGAGTGAGAAAGAGAGAAACTGTCTTTTTATCTTTCTCCTTGATCTTCCGCCTGGTAACAATTTACCATCTGAGATGCCCACACATGTGTTTTCACAGAAAAGGCTCTGAAGAAAAGCTCTCAGTTTTCACTCATCAGAAATAACAAAGTTCAACACAGAGATGCTCAAATGTGGGCTCAGATGTGGGTTTATCAAAGAGAAGCACCATCCTCTTCTTGCCTTCACCTGGGCTGGGGCCACCCTGACCTTGGATCTATCTTATAAGCAAGAAGCTAGGGAAAAAAAATGTCTTTGTGGAGATTTCAAATTGTAAACATTGAAAACAGAGGCCATGAGTTTGAAAAAGAACACTTTATTCACAGCTTATTGGTTTACCTTAAAACACTATTCACATTCTCCTATGTGGACTGAAGTGAGATTATACTGACTACAGTGAGATCCTGAATTCCCATAACCCTCCTTTTAAAATACTATTTACAGAGAGTTTTTCATCATGCCTACAGTCTTTACTGTTAAAGCTTATAAATTACACAGTGACTTCATTCTTTACATATCCAAAGAATCAGGAGAGACCAGGAACCAGAGGGAGATTGGAAAATACAATTCACTAGAATATGGAGCTGCCCTCACTTCCACTAAACATCAGCAAAACTCACTTCTAAGCATGGAGGTGTGGGAAGTTTTCTGTACAGTGTGGAGGTTTTCTGAGCATGGTGTTTCAAGTGTTTTATTCTTTCTCTTCTCCTCCCTCCCTCACTCCCTGGGAGCTTTTCAAATTAGGAGGTAGAGGTATCTGCATTTGGACGATAGAGTGATCAGTTTTAACTGAAAACTAGGAAGCCCCAGTCCCAAGCAAACCAGAACAGCTCGTCATCCCTCACTGGCAGACAGCAGATTTATTTCCTTTTTCTGGAAGCAATTTCCTAAGGTTTTTTCAGATGGCAGAAACCAAGAAGTGCTGGAGGCAACTAGGCTGCTGTCTTTGTATACCATGTCCCATGAGATTTCCTGGCAGATTTTCTCTTAGTTTACCCAGTAAAAGAGTGCCATCATGAATAACTGGTCAAGCTGGGTGTAAGATGAGCCTGGTGCATGCCTCATAGGAAAGGAAGGGGCTGCAAAGGCCTTCCTCATGGGGTAGTGGAGTTTATGCTCTGACTTCCTGAGATTCTTTCCCAGTTGCTTGATTCTGAAAGTTTCTTGGAGCTCGGAAGATGCCTATTTAGTTTGTTCATACACAGGTTTGGGGGGGGGACTGAACTCCTCAGAATTATTCATATTTTTAAACCTCAAACTTCCTTCTCAATTAAAAATAATACCTTGTAATGAATTAATTGCAACTAGATGAAAGCCAGAAAAATGAAATCATAATGTGGCCATAAAGACTAGGCTCAAATTTTGATATTTGGCTATAGTTTATGTGCAAATGTGTAGAGGATGAGCAAGGAGGGAACTTGGAGGAGCACAGAGTGGGAAGCACCATTTGTATGACCAGCCCTTATTTACCAAATTATAGCTGACTTTTCCCCATAACACAACAGGGGTAGACAGAACTGAATATTCCCAAGTCGGGTGTGAACTATATATGGTGTTATCACTATATACAAAGTCACTGGAGAGAAGGCAGCTGTAGCTTTCAAGATAAACAAAATTTTCAGCACCATCAGAGGCATCTGGGTCTGAGGTTCTGCTTCACATTTTTGGTAGGAACTCGAGTATTACTTTCAAGAGACTGTTGCAATGGACTTTTCAAAGATTAGTGACCTTTTCCAAGAAGGTCACTGAAATCCCTGGACACACAGTCACATTTCTTCTCTCCTTCCTAACACTTGATCAGGGAACTGGTCCTCCTGCCTATGCTAAAACTTCATAAGACTTGTTTTCTATAACTCGAGCTTTGAACAAAAAATATATATTGCTCTTCATTCAGGCTAGAAAATGCTCTCCTAATAATTTGCAAGCCACCTGTGGAGTTTTAAGGGAATTTCAAATTGAATGACTTCAAGCCAGGGTATCCTAACACAAGCTGAAAATTAGACCTGCAAAAGAATAAAAGAAACTAGTAGGGGCTTTTTGAAATTTCTGACAGAAATTGTGAGCAACAAAAGATCATATTCCTTTACCCAAACCATCTTCAAGAATAATCTGAGTCAATTTTGTAAGTTGGAGAAAATAATGACAATGAATTTATATTCTTGCAAACTATGATGCCTACCCTGGAGCTCTGAAACCTACCAGACTAAAGTGGCTTTCTCATATGGTTTGGTCGCTTTGTCAACAAGTGCCACCACCAGTAACCAGAGGCACATAATTCTTTATTTATATATTCGTTTAAGTGATAGAGTTTCTGAACATGGGAGAGTAAGTACTCTCTACTCAGAATTGTTCCAGGAAGCAGGGAGAAAAGAGCCTGACTTCCACAGCCGGGGCATGGCCAAGTCCCCACAGGACCATGGCCTCATGCATATCAAAGCAGCTCAAAGAGAGGCAGGCATCAGAGGAGAGAGCTGGGGCATCCTCTGGGTGCTGCTCTGAGCATCCACAGAGGACTAGCTGCAGAAGGTATTTTCACCCAGCACACCTGGCCTATTAATTTTCAAAATTGGAAGCCACATACTGGGATTCTTGAGGACATTTCAAGGTCTGGTACCTCCAGGAAGCTCCCAGGCAGAAGGAGCACTTCCTGGGCAGTGAGAAGCATGTCTTGTGAGCAGGGGACCAACCCCACTCTCATCCCAAACACGTCTTACTGAGGCCATCCTAGACAACAGCCACCACATTTCTTGTCAGCATCTCCCCTACACAACACCCCTCACCCATTGTGACTTATCTGTTTTTACCCAGATGGTGCCCCATGGCTATGTTTTCCTCCAATAGCATCATCTTTATGTTCTATTTCTTATTTCCAAGTTCTAAGACTCTTGGTGCTCAGCTTTCTTGCAGATGATTTATTAGTCTCTTTAGAAGGCATATTTCTGCAAGGTTCATGTCATTTGTGAAGCACATGGAAGAAGGGAGCTTTAGTTAAGGGATGGTGATCTAAATCGCATTAGGTTTTGCTTTGGCAAGGACACCAGATGAATGCCTTTATGATGAGTGGATGTCCTCCAGACTTTTCTTTTATGCAGGTCTCCAACAGGTGTTTCCTCCAAGGCATATCTGTTTTCCATAACATAAGGATGAAAAAAGATGTTGCTTGTGACAGCCTGTATACATAGATCACGCTTTTATTATGATAGAAGTATACAGTGATTGATTTGCTATTCTGAGTCAAGTTAAAGTGTGCTTGGAAGAAGATCATCTCCCTTTTGCCAAAAGGACATTTAATTATAGACCAAGGACTCTTCATCCATCATGAAGGGGGTGGAGAAGGAGAGGAAGTGGGGAAAATCTGAAGAAAGTGACCAGAGGAGAGTAGTAGTCATAGCTGTAGACATGGGTGCTAGGGGCAGAGAGCAAGAAGCTGGCTCTCTGAAGGTAAGACAGCCTGAACTGCTCCCAAACAGTCCTTGAGAGACAGTCAGCACCAGTGTGGGTACTGCATGTAAACATGTGCTGAGAAGGCTAAGAGACAGTGTCCAGAAAGCCACCTACTGAAGAAAAAGAGGGTTCTACAAATGAGTAATATAGCCAATTCTCTAAAGCCTGAGAAAAATTTAAACCAGACTCAGGTATTAAGTATGTCCCCTGGTGAGTTCCTTTAACAAGCTTAGCAGAAAGCCAGCGCCATGCTCCTGTCTAGTACCATTAAGAGAGCCTAAGGGGCTCTTGAAATACGGGTTGGGGCTCATGACTTACGGATATTTAAATTACCAAAAAGGCATGCTAATTTGAATAAATGAGGTAACCCATTTGGCCAAGCTGACCTTGAGGCTTATGTTACCACATCTTTTGGTAAATTATTAGAATTCACTAAGTCCACTGAGTTTATAGGTAGGTCTTAAGTGCAGGAGGAGATAAATTGTATCAAGGTCTTGGTAAATCTCATTAGGAATTACCCTCTCTACCTTCCCAACCCCTTTTCCCAGGCTCCATTCTTCACCCCAGCTTCTCTGCCTAGCTCCTCTCTATCCCATTCCTCTGGGTCTGAAAATTCAGTTTAAATTTGAGTTAAGTCTTTACACCTGAAAAATTACAACGTAAGATGACAGTTTAGAAGCTAACTTGGTTGAAGAAAGTAAAATTTCTTGTTAAGATGTTGGGATTCCTAGTCTTTTGGCCAGTTGTTGAATAATTAGCTACATCAACTCACAGGGAAAACTATTAACCCTTCATGACAGAGAGCAGCAGGCTGTAATTCTCCCAAGATGTGGAGTGAAATGGCAGAGGAGAGAGCACTGTCATAAGCTACTGACTGTCAGGTGCCACGCAGTGCAGTATGTCCCCCCAAAAAGAAAGTATGTAAGTAAATAGTGGAAGTCTTTGTGGCCAAGTAAGTTGTGAAACAGTGGATTATACCATTTTTAAAGGATTTCCTTATTGCAGAAATTCTCTTATATACTATCTTTGGAACATTACTCTATTTTCTCAACCTTTATTTGACTACAAACAAACCCTTCCTCTGGACTCTTCCCATTACTAATATTCCATGGAACATGTTTTTTGGAAAAGGTATTGGCATTAGGGTAGGTTGGACTTACAATGTGGTAACAACTATGAACCCACAGTAGCTCAGGAGCAAGAATGCTTATTTCTTATTAAGGGAACACAACACGTCCAGCACCAGTCTAGCAGGCAGGGGCTCTCTGCTGTCCATGACCACTGGTGCGCCCAGGCGGGTCACCTCCACAGCTTAAGAAAGAGCCTGAAGGAGGGTGGGAAGGAGGGGGTGGGGGAGGCTTCTCGTGTTTCATTGGACAGAGCTAGTCATGTGCCCCGCCTACTTGCCCAGACTTCTGTGCTCATGAAGGTATGGAGGACCGGATGATGTGAGCACTGGTCACTTCAGCCTCAAGTTCTACCTTTATGGTTTCTTAGATCTGTGACTTTTATCCATAAAAGAAGGGATGGTAGTCTTTAAAGTCTCTCTGGCAGAGACAGAAATGCTCACCAAATAGTTCAGTTTCATCCCCTGTTCCCTGGCCGCCTTAAAGCGAGCAGGACACCGGTGACTAGTTCTGGTCAAGGGTATGTGCGGGAAAGGATGCCTGCCACTGTGGGCCGAGCCAGGGAAAGGCCTGGCCTGGTCCACTCTTCCCTTCCTCTTACTCTGCCTGATGACCAGGGAGGATGCAGGTGGCAGGTGCTGAGGCCATAAAAGGGCAGAGGCTTTGAGGCCTCTGAGGCCCTGTGTGGCTGAAAGAAGCTGAGGCACTTTTTCACCTGAGTGAAATATGTAGTGTAGGTGAGATGGAGACTGTGCTGTGTTGGGCCTCTGGGATCTGGGGGTGGTTTCTACAGCCTAAACCGAGATTCTCCTCACTCATACGGGTCTCTCAAACCCTAAACTTGCTGGGATTCCAGAACGGTTGCCTCTGTTCTCTAACAAGCAAATAGCATTCCTTAGGATAAAAGTGGGATTTTCCAAAAAATCCTTTCAGCAATCACAAACCAAACATTACGCTTAGCTTCAGCGTGGTGAGCACGTGGAGGGTTCACCAAGACTCAGATCTAGATCAAGGTCTAAGAAAATGGAGGTCAGTGAGGAGAGCTGGAAAGAGTAAAATTAAACACTTTAATTAATTAATGCATCTAATTAATAAGGCTGTTTATGCTGGTACCCGTAAGCAGTAAAGCGATATGGAAAAGAAAAGAGAGGGAAACAGGCTAAAATGAGAGAGTCTGCACATTGTAGGTCCCTTACAGCCTTTCAAATTCTACATTCAAGTGCCCTGAACACTGCTTATGATTTCTGCTAAGCAATAATGGTATCATAATAACAATGAAATTAAAAGCAGAAATAAAGGTACCTACAATCTAAGGTAATGTGGTTGGGCCCAAAGTACTCAGTATGGCTTCTGCTATGAAGTTTGGTCATTCATCTCCTGGCACTCTGCAGACTTGGACACTTATTCTGCAGTTTTACAGACCTGAGATCATTCTCCATATGTTATTCTCCACGTTAAGCTGACGGCTCTAATGAATTTTATATCTTGCTGTGTTACAGTGGAGCCTCAAACAACCGATTCTCCCTCCTGCCCTATTTAGGATTTTTCTATTTGACCAAGACTCTGACCAGCTGGACAGCAGTGGGATGTTCCACTGGTGCAAATCAACCCCGTTGGACAAGATGGTGCTGGTAGGTGACCTTCCACGAAACCTCCAATAAGACAGAGCATCTCTTAGGGCAAATGATGTTCGTCTAGTAGTCATAAGCATTTCTCCTTTCTTGTTGGAAAGCATGAATTTAGAATTAAGAAAAAGAAGCCCACATACCTCATCAGCCATATGAATGATATGCGAGGTGACACATGTGGCTGCCAAGGCATATGTGGGCAGCATGCTGGGACTGAAAAAAAATTATATGGCTCCAATGACCCCCTCCCTCCTTAAACAATTTAGCTGACTCAGTTATTCAGAGTAATGTTCTCCTGAAGATTTGTTGTTTTGCTAGCAAATCTAATTAATTTGAAGGCACCAGGGAAACCTACTATTTACGACTCTGCAGTTTTCTCTTTGTTTCAAAGAAAATAAGCATTTTCCTAATTTATTGGTTTTGAAATTTGGATTTTTGACAGTGGTTCTCTTAAAGCCAGTTACGCTCACTTTAACACATTAGCTGAAAATGTGCCTTTTAAATATCCTCCTTCCCTCAACTCACACAAGGTAGGTGAACCCTTGCAGATTTTACAGTCCCGCCCCTGTCTGTCATCTCGAAAAGACTAACTTAGCTCACTGATATGCCAGCAACTAAGATACAAAAAGCCTGTATTCTAATCCAGGCTCTGACACCTGCTTTCTGGAATCCCCATTTACTCTATTTTCAGGAGTTAAAAATTCAAGTGTAATCTCAGTGGTTTACCTTACATGAAGTAGCTCATAAATTTAACTAATAAAAACGATGGTGTGCATGCTATATGAACCCTATATAATTTTTCATCTGTGACTAGTTGATAATTATATATACTGTCTTATTTTCTGAAAGTAGTTTAGTTCATTTTTCCTACTAGGCAGACATGCGCGTGCGCACACACACACACATACACATAACATCCTTGTGGCTTAATGCCAGTGTCCTGACAGAATATGTTCCAAGTTTTTGTAAAAACATGATCAATCATTTTATCAGAAGCACAAAACTGTCAGAACCATCATAACAACTGGAAGACTAAAAGGGTTGCTGAAACTCACCATTTTAGCAATTATGTCTGATTCTAAATTATACAAAGTAAACATCCGTTGAGCAGAAAGCCAAACATGTTTTCAGTGGGAGGCAGATCTTCAGAAAGGTTGGGAAGTTGGTTGCAAATTGAGACATCTAAGACCAAGGAATGAAACTAACAGACATTTTATTGAATCTATTTGTTGAGTATGCAGACAAGTTACCACGATAGATATTTCCCTTAAGATACTTGGTATGGAATATAGTTCCAGATACTGAGTCTTTTCTTAAGTTTAGAATGCCTTCTAGTTTCAAAAAGTTATGAATTTTGAAACATGTGTCCCTAGGAGAGAAATGTCTAGGTAGCAAATTGGTTTTGTGAAGATCTGAAGATTTGGGTTTCATTTGGAGAAAGGTTAAGTGGAAGTGGTCAATTTAAGTTACTTTGAACAAATAAGCACATGTTCCCCTTCCCCCAAGAGCCACCATCTTTCTTAATTGGGAGACAGTTTCATGGCACCATTTCTTAGAGAAATTGCCTCTCTAGCTGTGCCCATTAATGCACTCTGCCATGTGTCTTGTTTCTAATTGTTTAGTTCTACTCAGAAGAGCAATTGTTGGACTTCAGGCTTGTTACATTAAATACCGTTAGAGGCTTCATTATTCAAGTTAAAACTAATCAAATTAGCTGGAAACAATTATTTAGTAGATTTGGTTAAGATTCATATCACTCTCTCAGAGGCTCTCCAGCCAAGTAGCTTCATTTCCCTTCACAGGGAGATCCCCCCTTAGACATAGAATATGGCACACTATTTCCCAGAATATGCTAATTGGGCAAACTCTACTTGTTGAGATGTTAGATGCTACTTATTTATCCTGCTAGGTTGTTTTCAATTTCCATTTTATACAAGATTTCATTTAACCCAGCAAAGAACTGGAATAGGACTGGAATAGGAAGAATGAGATACTTTGAAATACTTTGAGTCTCTTTGTATCTAAGAATGTAGATTATGCTCATGCTCAAATTTAAACCCAAGGAACTTATTCTCTACCAGCTTCTAAGTGTCTTCCTTTGAAAATCTAGGAATTCACTGAGATATACATTCCATTAATAGTGTGCAACAACTATTAATGAGTCAAGTAATATGCACTTTAAATACATCATTTAATTTTCAAAACAAAATTAATTTTTTGATTTTTACAATTTTAGAGAAATCAAGGATCAGAGAGGTTGAGTCATTTGTTCAGTCATACATCTAACAACAGAACCAGAATACAAAATCATGTTTTCTGATTCCAACTCCAGAACTTTTTCCATTGCGCCACCAGTGCTGTAAGAGGAGACAGTAGCCTATTCCCTGAATGAGAATAGACATAGGCTTCACATCGGTTTCCTATAGGAGTGTCATTTCCTTCAGGTTACATTTGTATTTTGTTTTCTTTCTGAGTTTCTATGGACTCAGAGAGAGTGTGGAAAACCTACTTTAAAATACATGTCATATATTATTTTGTTTCCAACTTAATTTGGAGGATTGCTGAAAATAGTATGGTATGTATTCAAATATTTGAGAGCACAGGGAATTTTTGTAAACTTCTTATTTCTTCTGTGCACTTTGTATGATGAATTTCCTGAAGAGTCTATTGAATCAGCTCAGTGTATTAGGTTAAACCATATGAATTAGCCGATATTTGACCATTTTTGACCCATTAGAAAGGTAAATAGGTATGGTTCAAACCAATGTATGAAAAATCTCTAAATACTGAAACATATCATACAACTGGCTGCAATTTTCAGGGCTCATTAGAAGGCATGAGTTTAGCAGTGGAATGTGAAATGTCTTAATTTTTCAGCAAATCTTACTATAGAACACACAAGGCTAACAACGTATGATAAAAATCAAGATATGGTTTATTCATTTGCTCTAAGAATTTTACACCCTAAGGAATGATAGTGATCTAAGCTTTAATTGATGTACTCCAGGCTAATAGAAAACTAACAAATAAAACCCCAAAATTGAAATAGGAAGTAACTCCACAAAAACATAAAAGGCATAATTATACCACTTATGCATCATTTCTATTTTTCAATAAGCAACTTGCAAAATTTTATTAACCTTATGAAAGTACTGCTGTGGAGGTACCTAGCGGAGTGGGACTGAAGATGAGGACAGGGCACTCACTCTGAAAGACCCCCTCATCTTATTCATCAAAATGACTAGACTCTGGCATGCTTATCCTTAGAAACGAACTGACAAGTCAAAACAGGAGTTCCAGAACCACATTGTGGCGTGTGTGTTTGGAGACTCCCATTCAACCCTGCTGGGGCTTCGTAACTTTGTGATGCCCTTGAGAACTAGCAACTTTACCCGGCGGGAGCTGAAGGACATTGTGTTCATTGGCTCTCTGGATTACCTGCAGAGAGAGTGGCGATTTCTCCGGAACTTTCCCCAGGTATACATTATGCCTGTAAGTATCACATAAAGGGATAGTGCATATTTATAATGATAATAATTCTAATAGTACTAGAATTAATAATAATAATATTTGGCAAGTATGCAGTGCTTACTGGGTACCATAAGCTGTTCTAAATATTTTTTACATTTATTAACATCTTTAATCCTCCAAATAATCTTATGTTGTACATATTAAAGATGCTAAAATTTAAGCACAAAAAGAGTAAGTAATTTGACCAAGATTACGCAACAGGTGAGTGGCAAAACTAGGATTTAAATTCAAATGTCATGTGTCTTGACCATGCTCAAATATCATGCTCTTTATACAAATGAGTTTCTCTACATTTCTGAGTCTTATTCTAATTTCATGGCTAAACTTAATGAAAGTTAATGAGTTACATACAGTCTGTGTGCTAGAACTTTTTCATTTTTTCTGGAGACATCTTATATGGATCACATAATGCTACATAGTCCTTGAAAGATGTATAAAAAGGAGGAATTTTTATTTTTTTTGAGACGGAGTCTTACTCTTTGGCCCAGGCTGGCATGCAGTGGCACAATGACAGTTCACTATTACTTCAAACTCCTTGGTTCAAGTGATCCTCCTGCCCCAGCCTCCTGAATAGCAGGGACTACAGGCACACACCATAATGCATGGCTAATTTTTTTTTAAGAGATGAGGGTCTATCCATGTTACTAGATCGGTCTTGAACACACAGCCTCAAGCTATCCTCCTGCATTGGCCTTCCAAAATGCTGGAATTATAGGCATCATCCAAAGAGGAAAAATTTGATTTACCTTTTTGAGAAGTGGAACTATTCATAGTAGAACTATGATTATGAAAAGTTCATAATCAGTTCTTCCCTGAACTTCCCATAGGTCTTCATTCCACTCTATGCCATTTGTCTGGATGAAAAGTCTATTATGTGCTGTGTTAAATGTACCCATTCATTTGAATTTTTATGAAATGATGCTAGCGATATATGAGGAATATTTTTCAAACTTCAAAAATCATTCTTGATCCTTTTACAAAGAATACCATAAAGTTCCCTGTCATCCCTCTTCCTTCAGTCTATAAAAAAGAAGAAAAGAAAATGACCAGGATCTCCAGATCCAGGTAATATTAGGAATTACCAATAGTGGCCTCTAAGCTGTTTAAAGATGGGGCCAGATCCATCTCTATTTCTTCAAAGAGAGAAGTAACTGCCATTCATTTGGAGAGTGCAAGTAGGGCCAGCTACTACAAACTAGCAAGACTGTGAGGGTACAAATTTTGCCCTTTGATCCATCTCCTCTCCTTTACCTGAATGTTTTCCTCACTGCTGTTATCCAGACACTGTTTATTTTCTTCCCCTTGAGTCATTTAATGGATTTAAATCACATCACCCATAAAAAAGCCACTACCATGAGTCATGAGACACAATCCCTCCATCCGACAAGTCTTTAATCTGTTTTTCTTTCTTTAGGGATCTGCACTCTATGCCGGAGACCTACATGCAGTCAACATAGAAGAATGTTCTATGTGTGCTGTCCTATGCCCCACATCTAAACCATCTAGCAGCCAGACTCTGGTAGACACAGAGACCATCATGGCCACCCTCAACATTGGATCAGTGCGGGTCAGCTGCTCTGCCAAGCCCTCCTCAGTGTTAGGTGAGAGCAGCTTCCTGGAAGGAAGAGGCTGGAAAGAATGGAATAAGGAAACACAGCTCCTCTCAGAAGTACTTAATTATTGGAAGGAGGAGAGTTGGACCAGGTGTCCTGCATGATCTCTGAGAATTCTATGATAAGAGTAGCCTACAGTGTGGTCCTCCAAAATTATAAGTCAAAGAAAAAATAATATCCATCTTTTAAGTAGAACACATATAACCTTGTTTACCCATTTTGAGAAAAAAAAATCACAGAATTATAAGTGCTTTTTTGTTATTAATCAAATGTCAGTCAACATAGAAACTAGTGTTATTGTAATTAATAAAAGGTATTACTATTAATTCTCATTAAATCTTCTAGATGTTCAAGTTACAATTCTTAGTCTTGTAGATGAGAGAACGAAGGTTAATCCCCTTTTCCTTTTCAAGATTCAATATATGAATTTTAGGAGCCCCAGCTCTTTTCCAACTCCCAGAGACTAAAAATTAACTTCCATCAACCTCTGTTTGGAAAACAAGGGTGAGAGATAAGTGACTATCTGTTCAGAATGAGGATCATGTCTTTTCTGCTTTGTATTCCTCTAAGCACCTCGTATAATTACTCTCACTTAGGGGAAGCTTGACACCTATGGAATTGAAGCCACTGAGTGAGTGAGCTGGACTCCCAAAGAGCTTCCACACATTTCACTGTACCCAAAACGTGCCCATGGTTAATCCCCCTACACGACTGCAGTGTTTTTTCCCCTTCAAAATGAGAAAGACTTATATGAGATCAGATAATTAAGTACACAAACTCATCCTAGAAAAAGTGCTTCACAATTCATTGCTACATATAACTGTGGTCACCTTCAAGGTGCTACCTCAGGAAGCTGAGCACTGACCCCAGTGACTAGTCCATCCTTCAGAGCAATTTTGGAACTCTTCTGGAATAACAGTCAGAGCTGTCATCATAAAGAGGTACAAGTGCTACATACTTCATTGCTGAATATCACTAAGGTCACCAGATGGCCAAAGGAATTACTTTGAAGGTGACCAAAGTGATATTCAGCAACGAGGTATGTAGCAGTTTTTCCAAGATGAGTTCATGAACTTAATTGTCTAACCTCAGATGTGTGTGTGTGCATGTGTGTGTGTGTGTGTGTGTGTGTGTAATTTTCTCTAAAAATTTGTAGAAAAGCTACAAGAAGAATGTGTAGTATGGGCCATGTAGTATTATTTCTTGTATAGATGGGGTGTATGTCTCCATGTGTGTGACAGGGAAATATAAGTCCAGATAGGCGCTGCCAACCTACCTAATAAAAGTCACCACACTGCTTATCTAGAACTATTGCATCAATTAAGTCATGTTTTGAGCATATTTCAAGATAACATATAAATAGCAAACTTAACTCAGAAACTTTACTAATGACTCTAGAATCATAGGAATCTATCTGAAAATTATATACAAAAATTCCTAATCCTCAGATAAGCCTGTTTGACACTCTTCATCATTCTTCCCATTTCATTTCAACCCTTCTTTTGCACCATCCATAAGAAGTGGAACTAGGAATCTTGGCCTCCAATAATTGAAAGCAGAAAGGATTATGAAATACTGCCTGGAGGTAGAAAAGATCTTCCACACTGATCTCTCAAATCAGACTAGCCAATGGGCAAGGTTTTTCCTCCCTTTTTCTAGGTGAGTGGTTTTAAACTAGAGGCAAGTTTGCCCACTGAGGTCATCTGGCAATGGTCAGAGACAGTTTTGCTTGTTACATGCTGTCAGCATCTGGCTGATAGAGGTCAGAGAGGCCGCTGAGCCTCTTACGATGCAATGCACAGGACGGAGGCAGTCAGCAGTGCCCAGACTGGGACGCCTGGCCCCAGCATATCTGCCGAGCCCTTTATAGGATCAGGGGGCTTTTCCACAGCTTCACAGCCATAATAACTTACATATGAAATCGAGCTAGGACCACCAGGGCTGTTCATACAGATATTCACCAAGGAACACTGAGGGTGATGGGGGGACAGCTGAGTGGGAAATCCCCAAAGGAACAATAAGAACGCCAGGCCTCCTGGACGTCTCCATGGAAAATTTCTGATTTTTTTTAGTAATGCTCTAATTACTGCCCTGTCACACCACACAGAGAACTAGGTTGGCAAACCTAGGTACTGAACCAAATAATCTGTGGCATAATCTAAACATATAACAATAATTAAGCCTGACAACTTAATATGCTACTGAAATTTAAATGTACAGTAGTAATCTACAATTAAGCAATCTTTTGTAATAGCACCCTGCCAGCCTGTACGACTTCAGGTATAATACTGTGTACTATTAGGTAGCAAAAATATTGACATTTAGTAAAATGTACCCAGGCTATGATCTGACACATTCAAATTAACCATTGCTCTACAAAGAGACAGAGTTAAGGCAGAAATTCAGTCGCTACCCTTCAGCTACAGGGTGTCAGAAGCAGATGTTTTTGCAGGCATTTCAGCTGATATGAATGTATTTGTTGTACCCAGTTAGAACATTTGACTCTCAAAGTCAGAGATCTCAAGCCCTGTATTAGCAGGGAACTGGAATCGGAAAGTGGGATTCATGGAGAATTTTCCCATAACGGATACTGATTGAGTATTTTACTGAAAATGCCAGTCCAACCTTGTATATTTTAATAGAGCTATAAAGTAGCCACCCCCAAAAGATGGGGGGCTTAGAATTTGGTGCCCATCAGGGTATAAACCCTGAAAACCTATGTGAACCTCCACCTGCAGTTTCCTCATCTTCCAAGGTGATACTTATTCACAGGGTGGGGGCAACAGTTATTTAATTTTTTTTTTTTAGTTTCAAAATACAGTAGAACCTCTCTAAGTTGACCACCTGAGCAACCATAACAAATAGTGTAACATATGGAGGTGGTCAACATAAGGAACGAGGCCTACTATACTGACATGGCTTGCATGTCCCATTTGTGAAATCAGGTCAATTTAAGGAGGTGGTTAGGGCAGGGAGCCAGTCAACTTGGAGGTTCTACTGCATTAAGGGAGTGCTAGTGTTTTTGTTACATGGATGAATAGTACAATATTGAAGTCAGAACTTTTGGTGTCCCTGTCATCAGAATAGTGTACAGTATACCTGAGAGAGAGGTTTTTCTAGGTGAGTGGTTTTAAACTAGAGGCAAGTTTGCCCACTGAGGTCATCTGGCAATGGTCAGAGACAGTTTAGGTACAAAAGTACCTAAGCCTTCACCATCTTCCCAGCCTCTCCCCTTCTTAATTGTCACCATCTTTACACCCCTTTATGACCATGTGTGCCTGTTGTTTAGCTCCCACTTATTAGTGAGAACACGTGGTATTTGATTTTCCATCCCTGAGATACTTCACTTACGGTAATGGTCTCCAGTTCCATCCAAGTTGCTGCAAAAGACAATCGTTCATTCTTTTTTACTGTGAAGTAGCACTCCCTGGTTTAGATGGGAGTGCTACCCTGCAGTGAAATATAGACTCTCCCATTTTCTTTATATGGGCACTTGGATTGATTTCCTATCTTTACAACTGTGAATTGTGTTGCAATGAACATTCAGGTGTAGATGTCTTTTTGCTATAATGACATTTTTCCTTTGGTTGGGTACCCAGTAGTAGGATTGCTAGATCTAATAGCAGGTCCACATTTAGTTATTTTAGGAATATCCATACTGTTTTCCATAGAAGTTGTACCAATTTAGAGTCCCATCAATAGACTATAAGTGTTCCTTTTTCACTGTATCCACACCAACTTCTATTTTTTTTTGTTATTATTTTTTTAAATAATGACAGTTCAGATGGGGTAAGGTAGTATATCATTGTGGTTTTAATTTGAATTTCTCATGATTACTGCTGTTGAGCACTTTTTCATATGTTTATTGGCCATTTGTCTATCTTTTTGGGGGGGAAAAACTCTGCTCATGTCTTTTTCCAATTTTTTGATGAGGTTAGATGATTTTTATCCTACTGATTTGTTTGAATTATTTGCAGATTATGGACATTACTCCTTTGTACTGGTATAAAGGTGGAGACATAGGCCAGTGTTGTAGACTAGAGAACCCAGAAGTAAATCTGTGGAGCTACACCCACCTGATATTTGACAAAACAAACACAAATCTACACTGGGGAAAGGAAGGAAGTTTTATTGGGTGCTGGGAAAATTAGAAAATTCCAATTTTCTTCCACAAGCCGAAGAATGAAACAGGACCTCTACCCTTCACTATATATAAAAATTAATTCAAGATGAATTAAAGACTTAAATGTAATACCTGAAATCATAAAATTTCTGGAAGAAATGACAAGAAAAGCTTCTAGACATTAGCCTAGGCAAAGACTCAAAAAACAAATACAGCAACAACAAAAATAAATAAATAGCGCTTAATTAAATTAAGGCGTTAATGCACAGCAAGGGAAATATCAACATAGTAAATAAACAACCTACAGAAGGGGAGAAAATATTTGCAAACTATATATCCATTAAAGGTCTGATATCAAGTTACATAATTCTTATCTCCCTGCAGTGTCTATTGTTCAGAACAGTCAGAGATCTTCTTAAAAATATTTATTAGATATTCTCAATTCCCTACTTTAAGCCCATCATATTAACTCAGGAAAATTATAGGAGAATCACGTAGGATCTTGCAAGCCCATAGGAAACTTGAATTTTCTCACAGTTCATGCTCTTCATACCGGGTCTTTCCCATCACAGGGGCTTTCTTCCACTCCCTCTTCTGGGATGGCTTCTCCTCCTTCCTCAGGACTCCAGTGTCAGAGGCGCCTCCCATTGAGCCCTATCTAAAGTGACCTTCTCTATCTCAATCACTAGCCCTTGAAGTTGATTTTTTTCTTATTCTTTGTGGTCACCACTCTCTGAAAATATTTTGTATTTGCAATATGCAATATGTAATTGAACTGTTGGCTTTCCTGGCATGGAGTAGAATGTTTTAAATTTTATTGGAAGGACAGAGGAAGAAGGAAAAGTACCTATGCCAGATAGGCATCTTGTGCAGTCCACAGATAAAGTAGAATCTCTCCCCAGGTCTTCCTGCATTAGGAAATCTCAGACTTTGTTTGTTGAGAAAAATAACTTAAGGTATTCAGAGCCCAATGACAGTAAGACATAAGAGTGAATTAGGATATGTGATCTCACACTGTTATTAACATTCGCTTAAATAACTATGTGAAGCCAGTTCCCACTCTGGGCTTCCAATTTCTCCCCTAAAACTGAAAGGTTTAACTATTATTTCTAACCCTAAACCTAGTTTGTTGGGCTCCACATATGGAGCTTCAGGTTTTTTGTTGTTTTGGTTTTTTTGAGACAGAGTCTCACTATGTTGCCCTTGGTAGAGTGCCATGGCGTCACAGTTCACAGCAAGCTCAAACTTTTGGTTTTAAGTGATTCTCTTGCCTCAGCCTTCCAAGTAGCTGGGACTACAGGCACTCACCACAATGCCTGGCTACTTTTTTGTTGTAGTTGTCATTGTGGTTTTAGCTAGGTGAGGTGAGTTTGAACCTGCCAGCCTTGGTGTATGTGGCCAATGCCCTACCCACTGAGCTAAGGGCACCACCTGGAGCTTCAGTTTTTAACCTGAATCCATGACTCAGAAATGTGCTGAATATCAGAAACATTCAGCTCTCCTCTGCATTAACAAGACCTGGCTCTTTTATTACATATTTCATAGGTGTTGAATATGAGAATACAGGGCGTCCTCCACTCTCCCTGGAAACAACTCTCTGGATTTCCTCTCTTTCCCTGTCAGCCATGTCAGTGGCTTGTCTGTTTTTCAGGGGTCATTACCCACATACCCGCCTTCCCAACCAAGTTCCTAGCTCAGTAAACCAAGGATCCCCAGAGATTTCATTCTCTTCCAAACCAACAGAGAATCTTAATTATGAGCAGAACAGTAAACCCTGAACATACACAATATTTTTCTCCCTGTTGTGTAACATCCTCAGAAAACTTCAAGAAAATTAACCAACAGTTTTAAAGCATAACTTATGATGAGATAATTGTGGGTTCTCCGTCATTTCCCTCTTCCTTCTTTCTTTACATTTTTAGTTTAATTCAGAAACTAAAACTCTAGCATCGTGCTTCTTTTTGAAACTCTTCACAGAGCTCCACAAGGCAAAGCCATATTTCAGGCCAGCACTTCCCACCACACAGATGAGGCTCACAGGGGTGAACAAAGTGCCTTCTGCCCTAAGGCAGGAGGAAAATGTGTCTACAGACTGAGTACAGAGGTCAAGGGCCCCACGTGACATCCATCCCTGTCTATAAGTAACCCCAAGGTGTTCCAGGTAGAGGCAGGCTAACCCGAGGAAAGGCGGCCCATTCTGCTGAGAAGAAAGAAGAGGAAAACAGCACTCCAACCCAGAGAGGATCTCAGAGAGGCAGGTGGCACCAGGAGCCAGGACAGTGTTTCCAAAAGTGCCCATGGGACAGCACCAGCAATTTATTCACAGTTTCCTAGACATTCTCCAAGCAGATTGATGTGGTTTTAGGCCTGTCTGATTGAGCCAGGATTCAGCATTACCAGTTCATGGAGAATAATCATGTCTCAGTTAAGGTAGTGACAAGTGACTACTTGGGGAGCTCTGAGGCTTTATGCTCTATGTGAAGTGTGATTTGGAAAGCATGCTTATGCACACACACCTCCACTCTTCAAAAGGAGATGTTCAGGACGCACAATTAATACGTATTTTTTTCTAAATACAGAAACAGATTTGGGATTTGGACATGAGAGCAACTTTGCTAAGACTGAGCCCCAAATTACATAATGCTCTCCTGCATTCTTACCAAGTTGTATGCGCCATTTTGTTCTCTTGGACAGTGCCTGTGGCTCAGTGGGTAGGGCGCTGGCCCCATATACTGAGGGTGGCGGGTTCAAACTCAGCCCCAGCCAAATTGCAACAAAAAAATAGCCAGGCGTTGTGGCGGGCACCTGTAGTCCCAGCTACTCGAGAGGCTGAGGCTAGAGAATCACCTAAGCCCAGGAGTTGGAGGTTGCTGTGAGCTGTGTGACACCACAACACTCTACTGAGGGTGGTAAAGTGAGTCTCTGTCTCTACCAAAAAAAAACACAACAGAACAAAACAAACAAACAAACAAAAACATTTATCTTATCTTGTCTTTTATTTTTGTCTGTGTCTACAGAGAATACCTCAAGTTATTCAAGTGAACATTATGGAAAATCAAAACACCGAAGAGTCCCCTTCCTCACTGAACTGAGTAAGTTGTGTTTTGAGGGCAAAATTCGATGAAGAAATTTTTGTGATGCAGAACTGATGTCCCAAGGTTGTTTTTAGAATCCACCGTCAAAGGACTGAGGAAGCAGAATGGGGCCCAGAAAGGTTGAAGAGCTTGGCTGGATGTTACCTTCAGCTTTTTCTCCAATGGTGACATCACCTGGCAGAGCCTTAGGTCTGGGTGTCAGGGTGCAGGAATAACATGTGCCTTCTCCACTCTCCCCACTATCCTGAGACAGAGGGTGCCAGCACGTGGCTGGGTCTGATTCAGGCGGAGGGGCATGGATTAGAAGCCAGCTATAAAGGGTCGTCCTGCACTAACTTACCTCGCATGCTGCTTTGGGTCAGATACCTGCCTTTCCTGTAGTGACACCGGGCTAGGGCTGGAGTTAGCATGCAGACTTTGAGGAGTGCTCACTCTTGGAATCCATAACTTTCGTGTCCCAGGTATCTTCCCTGCATCCTCTTAATCCCAGACCCGAGTTATGCTTTTCTAAAATTGAAAAACCCTTTGAACAGTTTCCTAGACACTGTCCAAGTAGTAAATCCACACTTCGATTTCTTTTTGAGAAGAAAAGGAGTAAGTACTAAAGAAGAGGAAAGTAGTGCCTTTAAAGCAGATTGAACCAGTTCAGAGATAGCCTCTAGAGCCTGTCCTAGGTGTGATTTGACCTGATTCCATAAAACAGAAAAATGCTTAACAAGCATTTTATGATTTACAGTATCCAAGTTAGGGGGACTTATCTCAAACTGGAAAGGAAGCAGGGGAAATTTGAGAGGAATCTATAGGTGTCAGCACCATGTGAGCTGAGAGGACCAGCACAGCAGGTAGGAAGCCATTTGGTCACCCTGGATCCTGGGGAAGTCTCAGATCCCTGGATCCTGTCTGGTACCTACCAGTATATTTGTAACCACCTAGAAGCTGTCACAGTTTTTATTTACATTTTGCCATTTTCTCCTCCTTTGAACTATCACTAACTCCCAAGGTGTGTGTAGTTGGCCCTTCGTATCCCTAGGGAATTGGTTCCAGGACTGCAAGTACCAGCTTCCTCTGACACTTGAGTCTCTAATATGAAATACCACAGTAAAGTTGACCCTCTTGATCTAGGGGTTTCCACCCACAGCTTGCTGAATCTTTGGATGCAAAACCTGTGAATAGGGAGTGCTGACTGGATATGCTAAATATGTTAATTTGAAGAAGACTCTAAGTTAGGGTGGTTAGGAGGGGATCAGCCCACTTCCTACTGGCCCAGAGGAGCACATGGTCACTCTCCAAGGACTTACAGGCTTTGTCCAACTACAGGCTTTCTGGCACCAGGCAGCTGATGTCAGAAACCTGGTACCAGAAACCTGACAAGTCAGCCACCAGCTTTCTCAGTTTCTTGCTGTTTGGCTGACAGGAAAGGGTCACAATGACATAGAAGCTGTCAGGCTTCATGCCAGCACTTTGCAGAGCCTGCAGGAGAATGACCAGGAAAGCTGAGGCTGCTGGTTTAGGGTGACACAGCAAGATTTGTACAAAGGCTCGTGGAAAGTGTGTGTGTAGGGCTGACAATGCAAGGAGAGAAAAGCAGAAATATGCAGAGCATATGGGTCTATGTTAGTCATACTTTGCTCATTTTTTTTATAAAAATAATGGTGTTCTCAGAAGAAAATGATTCATTAATATCACTACTATGTCATTGCTCCAAAACTTACTAAGAAATAATTTAAGTGATCAGAGAATAACCAATCTTGGTAAGGAAGGTATTGAGTCGTATGTCCAGCTGTTTGTTTTGATCAGCAATACCAAGAACTGTAATGTTAACTATAATGAAGGCTGCTGGACATCATCCTACTGGCAGACTGACAAGTTAACCTGCCACCATTTCGTGGATACGGCAGAAGACACAAAATTCCTGGATCAGACACAAAACAAACAGTTTCTTACTCAAAGCAGTAACAGTGTCTAGAGCATCATCATTTTTGTGCTTGTTGCCCAAGCACTGCTTACCCCTGGGTGACCTGAAAAGAGTGGGTGACACCTGTACCCACAGTGAATTGCTTTACAGGACAGGAATCTGCTGTTAGGAAACCAGGATCTTTTATAATAGGCAGTAGCATGCTTTCCCTTTGCTCTAGTGGGAGATATTATCTCTCTTTTCCAATGCTGTTCTTCAACCAATATTTTGAGGCATGGGTCTAGAGACAAAGCCCAACAAAGATCAGATCCCTTCACTTCTGGAGGCTACCTACCAGTCTGTGTTGCAGCCTGGAGCCAGTGTAAACAGGCAAATGGATAATTTAGCTACCAGTGCACTGGATGATTTTCTAGGCTCTTCCTGCACAAAGTGTGGCCCGTGAATCATCAGCATAACCTCACCAGCTTCTGGGAGCATGACCCTTTAATTTGTACCCTGGACCCAGTGAATCAGAATCTGCAATGTAAAAAGATCCCAAGGTGGGTCCTATGACCATTAATTTTGGAAGGCACTGTTTTTACTCACTCCGGGCTCCAGTAACTTGAGGAATTAAATGCCAAATCCTCTGAAGCATAGTATTATGAGGAAAGACTGTAACTGGTGTGACCATGTGTCCCTAATTATGCCTATTTCAGTGCAATTTTTTTTTTTGGAGATAGAGTTTTACTTTGTTGCCTTCAGTAGAGTGCTGTGGTGTCACAGGTCACAGCAACTTCAAACTCTTGGGCTTAAGCAATTCCCTTGCCTCAGCCTCCCAAGTAGCTGGGGTTCCAGTGCAATTATTAAGTGTCCCCTTTTCCTCCCCCAAATGTCCTAGTTTGAAAGATAAATTGCAGTAGAGCTTCTGTATGTTGACCAAGACGGAGGTCAATGTGAGGAACTAGGCCTACTTACTGACGCATACATGTGGTGCATGTCCAGTCTGTGAAAATTAGGGCAGCTTAAGGAGGTGGTCATTGTGAGGAGGTAGTCAACTATGGGGGCTCTACTGTACCTAAGTGTGACAATCAAGACAGTTCTGGAGAAACTGAACTGTGGTATAGGAATGTCCCCTTGATGGCGAAAGCACCCAAGGGGATACATGTCTTTAGGGCAGGAAGACACTTGGAAAGGAAAATCATGTCCTGAGGTCAGAGTAGATCCCGGGGAGACCCCAGGGTAGGTGTCAGACCCTATGGTCAAGCGCTCACCCATTGGACTTGGTTGGTGGTGTCTATATTCTTAATCCTGTCTGCCTGCCTTTTTTTTCTGCCTCTTTTGCCTTGCAGAAAACCCCTACAACATCCACTTCATCGAGCAGCTTGGTGGACTGGAAGAGGCCCTGCCAGGGACAGACCTGCATCTCAGCACGTCCTTTGCTACAGGCACTGTCTTTTCTGACAGCTTCTTGGATTCCCTCCTGGCCACGGTAAGGACAGCGAAACCAAGGCTCTCCCAAAACCAAAGCCCTTGCAGAGGGGTGAATGGGCAGGTTAGGGCTGCATAGATGATAACACCTCATAGCTGTAAGTTCTCTTTTATTTTCCAAAAAGCTCATTCACATACATTTTCTCATCTTTCCTCCCAACTACCTGGTGAGGAAAGCAAAGTTCTCACATTTTCAAGATTAAAACTTGAGGCCCTTGGGGGCAGAGCACAAGCCTCTTGGCTTCAACTGCGTCTCAGCAGAACGGGCCGTTGGTGTGGCGCTAGGCAGACAAGAGACACTGCTTTCTCTCTTCTCCAAACTCTCCCCAACAGCACATGTGGAAACTGACCATAAAAGGGCCTAGGGATTTCAGGGAACAAAATCCCGGCCTCCAGTGGTGTGAGCTTTCTTTAGATCTGAGCTGAATCTCTCTCCACGTTGCCCCTCTCAGAGGATACTTTTGACACATGGTTGTTCTTCAGTTCTCAGCACCTCTTTAGCCACTAAGCAGGTCTCTTGCATCTGTTACAGGATTCTTATAAGCAGAATTAATTAGTCATACAAATGTCAGCACTGTTCTGGGTGCCGAGGATATAGCATGGATGAGACAGGCGGAAGTTTGCACCCACTTGGAGCTTGCACTAGATAAGTAGTTCAGGGTGCCAGGTACAAGGGCTGAGGATATGTGAGGTAGGAAGTTCAGGGTTTGGGGAAGTGGCTGCAGGCTGCAACAGATGGCCAGGTGGCCAGGACACATGAGGTAGGAAGTGCAGGGTTTGGGGAAGTGGCTGCAGGCTGCAACAGCATGGCCACCTGTTCAGTGAGTCCCAGACTGAAGGAGAGGAAGGCCCCATAGGCCATCAGAGCTTTGGGGGAGAAACGTTTCAGGCAGAGACAGTGAGGCATCCCGGCAATGCTCAGGGAATTTGAAATTGACTAGGACCCACAGAATCCATGTGCAGCCATTTGTGAATGACTATAAGAACTCCTCCACGGCCACACATAACCCCCTACCTCACTGACCCTTCCCACCCAGGTTTTTCAAGAGAAGTGTTGCAACGCAGCTGAATGTTGGTGTGCAGGGCTGTCTCTTTGCACAGCTGAACAACCTTGCTGTCCTCTTTAGAGAGGCAGCTTTCCTGATTTGCAGGGTGCCTCCAAGGCAGGGCTGTCACATTTAGGGGCATGTGGCAGGGCACATGTGTCTCCCTGGTGACACCAACACTGTTTGGTACTGAACAGATTATGTTGTCCTGGATCCTGCCTCTCTGAGTCACAGCAGGGGTCTCATAAACCCCAGGGAGGTCTCAGAGAGATAACAATACTTCAGTGATAGTTTAACATTCAACAGGTTGGTAGGCAACAAAGTTCCTGAAAGGTTAAGCAGCACCATCCAACCTTGACCGAGCCAGACAGGGACACATCAGAAGAAGTCAAGGCAGCTCACTTTTCTGCAAAGGAGGCTCCATCAGAGAAAGTGCTCTATCACTATCTGTCACCAGTGTGTCAATTAACTTGCCTTGAATTAATGACTGGAGTGTCAGGCTGAAGGTGACATCTGATGAGCCTGACCTGTCTGAAGAACACATTTTAGATGGGTTTACGGCCCCAGTTCTCTTCAGAGATTCCTAGATGGAAGGAAGCTTCATGCCTTAAATTACACTGGAGACTTAATTAAACTCTGCTGACCCACACTGGCAGGAACAAAGCCACAGCTTTTATTAATAGGTGGCGGGAAGTGCAGGATGGACAGAGAAGGGCTGGGAGAGTGGAAAGAAAAACAAATGAACACACACAGCACAGACCCGGACAGGGAACACAGGTTCGCTGGGTAGTAAGAGTCCTGTACCAGCCAGGCATTGGTGCCTTGGCCCAGCAATGGTACCACCATTCTGCACCGTGTGAGTGTGGCCTTGGCCTCGGGCAGTCTGAGCAGTGCCCTTCCCTCCCAGCCTCCCTTCAGATGTCATGGCAGTGGGCAGCCCTAAGCAGCATGGGGTGATCTAGTTCTGGAAAACAAAATGAGCTACGTAAAACCTCAGGAGTCTGGGCTGGGGCGAGTGGCTCACGCCTGTGACACCAGCCCTCTGGGAGGCTGAGGCGGGTGGATTGCTTGAGCTCAGGAGTTCAAGACCATCCTAAGCAAGATCCAGACCCTGTCTCTAAAAATAGCCAGCTGTTGTGGCAGGTACCTGCCATCCTAGCTACTAAGGAGACTGAAACAAAAGGATGGCTTAAGCCCAAGAGTTTGAGGTTGCTGTGAGCTAAGACACCACAACACTCTACCAAGAGTGACAAAGTGAGACTCTGTCTCAAAAAAAGAAATCTCAGAAGTCTTTTCTAAATCCCCATGGTCAAGTCTGTGGGAGAGAGGAAAAGCCACACAGTGCGGCCTGACACAGCGGTCAGTCACGTGAAGTCACAACCCACTTTGGGGCATTGTCTTATCCTGAAGCGCTCCTGGAAAGTGCTTTACTAAGGACTGGCACTGGTCACCTGAATAAGGAGAGTGAATGGCAACAGTGCACCTGGGGGTAAGGAGTCCTTCGTGTTAAGGGAGTGGGTTCGCACCTCTAGATCTTACCTAGCAGCCTTTGCCCTGCTCTTGAGTCTTTAATGATGTGTGACACAGCAAAGTGAATGCATTTTAATTTCAATTAAATGTGTTTCAATGCGTTTATTTTCAATTTTCAATGTTTGGCTCATCTTTAATAGAACTAAATGCTTCCCACTCTTTTCCCCTCCCCCTGGGGTTGATGCTACTGGTCCTACTTGCCCTTCTAAGGGCGATTGTGATTTCCGATCACAGCATCCACTCAGAAAGAAAGAACACAGGCCCAGTCCCAGCCTCCACCTCCTCGGGCCTCGCCTTCTAGGTGCCCTTGGATCTTGCCTGGACTCCTGAACTTGTCATCTGGTCACACAGAAATTGCTTCCATGAGGAAGAAAATATTTATCATCTAGCACTAAAAACATGGGGAGTCACTAGGACAGCCCCAGAATGTGCTCCATTTCATCCTCCACACATCTCCTCCCTGAGGGTTGGCAGGAAGGCAAAGACTCTGAGCTCCCCATAGGGTAAGATGGCAGTGGGGGCCTGACAACCTTCATTCTCCAAGAGGCCACGTGACAGACATCACTGATTACCACGATTCTCTTCCCCCAGGTCAAACCCAGCACAGACTTCTAGGAATTTATTTTGATAAGCTTTGTTGAGATAATATCAATAATAATAGCAATATCTGTCATAAGAAGAGTAACAACGTCTCTCAAGCACTTGCCTTGTGCCAACAAAGTGTATCACCTACATTACCTTGTTTGATTCTCCTGTCAAACACTGAGGCTTAGCAGGATAAATAATCCACTAGGTCACATCACTTGAACATAAAGAGTTGTTTTTCAGAGCTAAACTGATGTGCTTCCCAAGTCAGACCTCACTACCACAATCAACAGAAACTGTCATCTGTGATTATCAGCATCTTTCTTGTACAGTGATTTTCAAGTTTGGCTTAGAGGAACCCATCCCTGAGAGCACCCAGGGGCTGCTGGGCACAGGCAGAGGAGGGCAGCTACAAGCAAGTGCCCAGCTCATCTTGGCCTCCCATCCTTTTCCCTCCATCAGAGTATCCAGACCATACTGGAGGTGCCCACACAATGATTGATTGTTAAAAAGATTTTGAAAGTGGCTGGGTGTGGTGGCTCACGCCTGTAATCCCAGAACTCTGGGCAGGTGGATTGCTGGAGCTCAGGAGCTCAAGATGAACCTGAGCAGGAGTGAGACCCCACTTCTACAAAAACAGAAAAACCAGCCCAGTGTTGTGGTGGCACCTGTAGCTCCAGCTACTCAGGAGGCTGAGGCAAAAGGATCGCTCAAACCCAGGAGGTTGAGGTTGCTGTGAGCTATGACACCATGGCACTCTACCCCAGGGCTACAGAGTGAGACTGTCTCCAAAAAAGAGAAAAAAAGAAAAAGATTTTGAAACCACCCTTTCGAGGTGGGTCTATGTGACCAACAGAGACGCATAACATGGACAGAACCTGGCTCCTCCGCTCTGCCGCAGGTTTCTTCTAATTTCCCTCCCAAACCACCTTCCAGTTTGGCTCCTCACATCTGCAGCCAAGTGTCCACACTAAGACATATGCGTCCCGTTGCTACTCACGGGTTATGGTTAGACTCAGAATGCTTCTTTGCCTGATGCCCATGCTGTACAGAAGGGCAAGACCACAAACAGGTGCATTCAGAACAGACTTCCTCAGGGAAAAAGGAGGCTGCCACATCCGCAGTGTTGACATACATGAGAGCACAGGCGTGACTCTAGTCCCTGCGAGCTGCATCTGCAACCTGATATTAAGGACCCCCTCCTTCCCACGTTTACTGGGAAAGCTAAACAGAAAGCTTCCCCGACCCCCATTTCCTTCCCCATCACACCTACAAAACACTGAGGAGCACGAAGTCCCCCCCCGGGGGGGCAACAAAGCCACAACGTGATGTGAACTTGTCACCATGAAGAAACACTGGCGTTTTGTTTGAAATTTTCATGCAGTCCTATTCCTTGATAGATCTGTATTTTTTCTCCATGTAAAATAATGCGTTTTCTCTCCAAATCTTTTGATGCAGTTGATATTAGAACAGCTTCTGGTACCCTCGGTATACTGCCATAGACGCCTGCTCCAGCTGCAAATACATCCCTGCGAGGTGTAATTCAGGTTCTCATTTCATCCTCTATCAGTTCCACAGCTATAAAGATTAAAATATGTTGAAGCAGCTAGCCCCATATGCACGCCTCTTGTATGAATGTACAAGAAAGACTTTCAGAGCCAACCATGAACTTGGGGAGCATTTCCCTTTACTTGCAAGGAAATGGAGGCTCTCAGAGATTACTTGTCATTCTCAAGGTCATTCAGCTTGTTACCCGCAGTTGTCCTGACACATAGCCTCACTCTGAATTAGGAGTATTCCCAGACAACATTTGATCTTAGGACCTTTTTGGATTCTCAGAAGAAAAAGCAACAAGAGGCTAAAATCTATACTACTAGGTAATACTCTAGGCTGGTTCTGGACAATGCTCAAGATTCAATGTAGCTAAAAAGTAGAACTCGTTGGGCTATAACTTTCTCTAACATTGAAGGTCCAAGTTCTGATAAATGCAGAGTGTCCTAAAAGTCACCATACATAGAGAAAATGGGAAATTGTAGCTAAATGTACCTTTATTTATAAAACATTCATTACAAAATTTTACAAAATATTTATAAAATATTATCTACATGCAGGCCGCCTCTTTCTCAACACACACGCACACACACACACACACACACACACAGTTTTGTCTCCCTCTTATGGTGAACACATCCCAGGACATCTGTTGTCCTGTAGTGTTTCCTGTGCATGAGGCTTTTGGACACTGTCTATTCAGAGAGTAGAAGCACCGTCCAAGTTTATTTCAAGCACATTTCAACTTGCAGATTTTCTTGAGCAACAGAAAAATTTTTAAATGGAAGGAAGGAAGGAGAGACAGAGAGAAAAGAAGGAAAGGAAAGCAAGGAGAGGAAAGGAAGGGAAAGGAAAAGAAAAAGGAAAGAAAGTAAGAGGCTGAGAAAGGTTGGTATCAGAGAATACAAATCCTAAGGAGAGGACGTTGAGTTCACAGAGTACAGCTGACATGCAAATCTTATGTTCCTCGATATAGAATTGTAATCCTTTTGATGTCAAATCTGAAGAAATGCTATGTTCAAAAGCTAAGCCTCTCTTAGTTAAATATGCAAAGAGGTACCAACACCAGGATAATCCTGGAATTTACACCTTGTCTTTATGTTTGTATTATGTTTGCTCACTCTACACTGTGGCCACTTGTCCTTAAATAGATTGTGGCTCAACTTGGATTTACATCCTCCACTCCTTCCTGAATGTCAGGGGACCTGATCCCATAAACACCCTCTGGGTGGTGGTGGGATACAGCAAAGACAAGCCACAGGAGGAGCCATCACAGTGGGGACTCTTAGACTGGAGACTGGGGCGAAGTTGTCTTTTAAGCTGAAAAATACTGATATTTTTATTTTCTCTTAATTGATAGAGGTCATATTTTTTCCTTAGGTCAACTTGTCCTAATCACTGCTATGTGTTACTAGCAATATTTGTTTATTTGTTAAAAACAAGCTGCCTATAATAGTCAATATTCTCAGAACTTCCGAATACCTGCTTTGTTCAATGCCCTTCTGAGGACATGAATGTTAGGTAGACAAAGTCTACCTTCTGTGAGAGCACGGCATTTTAAAGAGCTATTGCTCAGTCTGATCTAAGTGTCACCAGTGTCAGAACCAACTGGGTTGCTCTTTAAATTCTAATTCCCGTTACTGCCTATAAATTCTGATTCAGGAGATCTGGGATCCCAGAAACCTAAACTTGTTCTATCACTGCAGATGATTCTAATGCATCAGAACTCATGATTAAAGAAAAAGAATTTAGTAATATATGCAGGCTATCTCATCACTTCTGCAAACAATGCTAGAAGTTGGGTATTATCATGTCAATGTAAATGTCTTCATATAGTGATTAAAAGGCCATGAAGGCTATGTTAAATAGTTCAATGAAAATATTTCAGATTGTATATGAAGTCAGCACATTGTGCCCCATGATTGCACCAATGTACACAATTATGATTTAATAAAAATTTTAAAAATATATATTTATACAAAATGCATTAAATTGTATACTTAAAATAGGGATACTTATGGGATACAAATTAATATTGCAATAGAGCTGTCTTTATTTTTTTTCTATTGTTGGGGTTTCATTGAGGATACAAGAAACCATGTTACATTGATTGCATTTGTTAAGTAAAGCCCCACTTACAATTTTGTCTTGCCCCCAAGAGGTGTGTCACACACTGAGACCCCACCCCACTCTCTCCCTCCCTCTCTGCTGCCTTTAAAAAATTCTTGGGGTAGAGAACCTCATGAGAGGTTTTTTCCCCTCCCTACCAAGTACCAAGGTTGAAATATACATGATTCCTTTGCTGTGCCTTCCTGCATGACAGTTTTATCTTTCCTTTCCGTTATGCAAGGTCTTCTGCAAAATTTCCCATTGTGCTTTTTCTTTCCTTTGTATTTATTCATTTATTTATTTATTTATTTATTTTTGAGACAGAGTCTCACTACATTGCCCTTGGTAGAGTGCCGTGGCATGACAGATCACAGCAACCTCAAACCCTTGGGCCCAAGCGAGTCTCTTGCCTCTGCCTCCCAAGTAGCTGGGATTACAGGTGCCCGCCACAAGGCCCAGCTATTTTTTGTCACAGTTGTCATTGTTTAGCTGGCCCGGGCCAGGATCGAACCCTCCAGTCTCGGTGAATGTGGCTGGCGCCATAACCACTGTGCTATGGGCACCAAGCCTGCTTTTTCTTTCCTTCTTTTCTTTCCTTTCTTTCTCCTGCTTTTTCTTTCCTTTCTTTTCTTTCCTTTTTCTTTTTCTTTTTCTAAGGTAGATATAAGATAGCAATATTGATGGCATCTTGGATCCAATAAAATAACTGTCAACTTGGTTAAGAAAGGAAAAGATTAAGGGAAGAAAACAGTCCCCCTCCAGACCTCAGCAATTTTGTAATACCTAGAGGGGGAAATAGGGGCCAAAAAAGCCATAGAGAAGAGTGAAAAAAACTCTAACTCTATTTATAATCTAACTACAATGAAGAAAAATACTAATTAGATCTTTTTCAACTATCATTCATCAATATTCACCCTTAATTAAAACAGACAAAACTATCAACTCATTAATTGACCTAAACTACTGAGGGAAAAAAATGGCCCTGGAAGGCTTACCTCATAGGAATCTGCAATTTAAAGTTCAAAAGAGAACATGTAAAAAAAGAAAAAGTCATTGAGAAATGCTATGCTACAAAATATTTTTATTTCCATTGTAAGCCTCCAGTCACCTGGCTAAAAATGTCTTCCTTCTACAGGTAAATACAAACTCACAGCATGTCTTGAACGTAAACACATTTATCCCCACTACATTCATGCGACCTCAAGACTCCATTAAACACGAAAGGATTTTGAGACAGCGCAATAGCTCACACCAGTATTCATAGCACTTTGGGAGGCCAAGATGGGAGGATCACTTAAAGTCAGGAGTTCAAGACCAGTCTGAGCAAGAGAAAGACATTGCTACAAAAAACAGAAAAATTATCTCAGCCTGGTGGCATGCACCATGGTTCTAACTACTCTGGAGGCTGAGACAGGAGAACCACTTAAGCCTAGGAATTCGAGGTTACAGTGAGCTATGATGAGGCCACTGTACTCTAGCCTGGGCAACACAGCAAGACAAAACAAAAACACATAAGGATTTCAATATAAGGATAAATTCAAAATTTTAACAAGATGCTATAGAATATGAGAGACCATTGCTAACAACATATTAAACCTGCATCTGTGCTAACAGTCTTTGTACATCAATTTGTTCCTCCTGACTTCTCTAATCTACCATGAAAAGAAAATCTTGATAAACTAGGACCCTACCAGGCTTCTCAGTTAAATTTTTGTCCCATTACCTACTGTGGTTTTTATGAGAAATAGATTAATCAAAAATACCACCAAGCCAGGATGATTCCAAGTGGTTAATCTATTCTCCCACTCAGTAAGGCCAGGAATCCTCCATGACCCAACTTCCCTTGAACCCACAGCCCCATTGGTGTTCCATGCCCACTGCTCTGTGCTCTGGCCACTGTCCTCAGAGCTGTCCATCCAGCACATCCCATCTCTGAGCCTCTGCACCAGCTCCACCAGCAGAAATCCCACCTGTCCTTTAAAACCCAAGCAAAAGCCAGCTGCCCCTACCTTCCAACCAGAAGAGAGCGCTCTTTTGGAACTCCCAAAACACTGCGTTTATTCATGTGTCATGTCACAGGTAATTTACAAACAGACTTTTATTAAGCCCACCATTATGTTGTCACAGATGGCAAATGGGCACAAACACTGAGAGAAAAGGATACTATCATCAGAGAACCAAGAAACACAAACAGCATGGAACTGTCAAATTAGAAAGCAAGAGACCACTGCACAGCTAATCCGGAACTGCACATTATTTATGGAATATTTCTGTATATCAAGAGATGGGTCTCATTTACAGTCCCTCCCTAAGAGGGCCTTATGCCAAGCAGGTCATAAAGTTCACAAACCATTTTAATTATTTTTAAAAAATGGTCAATGTGTCACTATTTTTAATCTCTCATTTTTCCTCCACTTCTAAATGGCAGAGATTTCTGTATGATCTACTGGTCTGGAAAACTAAATTTCCAAAAATATAATGATTAGTCAGTAAAAATAACAAAATTGTTACCACAAAGATCCAGAGGTAGGAAAATCTATGCTTGTGTTAGCAAATCCATTAGGCAGAAAAGGAAAGTAGCTTTGTTCACGGAAACAATTTAAGGCCTCCCTCAACTATTAGTATGAATCTTTTCACTAGGAATTGGAGAGAAAATATTCTCTGGAAGAAATTGATCATCAGGTTGGCAAGAGTATCACATCTTGACATGGAGAGACTGAAGTACTGCTCTCTGCCCTAGAAACGTAAAACCAAAATGTGTGGTTCAATCAGAGTAAAGAAAAAGAGCTTTACTGAGTTAATTTACAAAAAGTATCACAAATTTAAGAGGGGAGGAAAGAAAAATATTGAAAAAATGCTGAAATCAGGACAAAAGAAAAGCTCAATAAAAATAATCCAATAAAACCAGATGCAGTGGCTCATGCCTATAATCCTAGCATTCTTGGAAGCCAAAGGGGGAGGATCTCTTGAGCTCAAGGAGTTCAAGACCAGCCTGTGCAAGAGCAAGACCCCATCTCTACTAAAAATAGAAAAATTACCCAGACGTTGCAACAGGAGCCTATAGTCCAGGCTACTCAGGAGGCTGAGGCAGGAGTATCACTTGAACACAGGAGTTTGAAGTTGTTGTGAGCTAAGCTGATGCTTTGACACTGTAGCCTGGGCAACAAAGTGAGACTCTGTCTCAAAAAAAAAATAGTTTGAATAAATTTTTATAATTAACATGTATTTATTATCAGAAGCACATACTATTTTTTAAAATATTGAATATTGGATTATTTCTGTAATATTTTTAACCTCAAAGAGATTCAGGAATACAGCAGACGGGCTTAAAACAGGAATACCATACCCTATGTTGAGGAAATAAAGGGAACCGTCCGAGTGGGCTTTTCCTCTGAATGAAGTATATCCTATTAACTTTTTTCTATTTTTTTTTTTGAGACAGAGTCTCACTATATCACCCTCGGTAGAGTGCCGTGGCATCACAGCTCACAGCAACCTCAAACTCTTGGGCTTTTAAAACATTATTTTACAATATTTTTAGCCATTGTGAAATTTCCATAGTATATGTGACAAGTCTCTACCTTCTTCAATAGAATATGTTAAATATAATTCAATTTTTCCAATGTCTCAGACACAGCAACATGAAGATAATTTTCTCCACAGAGACTGTGAGCACCTAGAGTGGCGGGGGTGTGAATTGGGAAGGGAGGGTTAATATTATCTTGGCTAGGAGGGGTCTAGATATTTGTTCAACATTATTTCTGGGTGTATCAGTGGGGGTGGGCTTTTCTGGATGAAATTAACATTTGCATCAGCAGACTGAGCAGAGCAGGCTGCCCTCCCCAGTGTAAGGTGGGCCTCACCCAATACACTGCAGGCCTGAACAGAAAAGGTAGAGTAAGAAAAGATTTCCTCTCTCTCTCTTCTAACCCTCCTCCCCCTCTCTCTCACTCTGCCTGTCTTTGAGCTGTGACATCAGTCTTTTCCTGCCTTTGGACTTGGACTCAAACTGGAACTCACGCCGTTGTCACTTCTGGGTCTCAAGTCTTTGATGGAGAACCAGAAGGGGGATTTCTCAGCTTCCATAATCATCTGAGCCAATCCCTCACAGTGAATCTCCTCCTATACAGACCTGTATCTCTCCAGTTGGTTCTATTTTTCCAGAAAACCCAATATATATTTTAAAACAATATTTTAAAATAATGTTTTAATGTTTAGAAGTTAGTAGGATATACTTCATGCACAGAGAAAGCACACTTAAATGGTTCCCTTTATTTCCCCAATATAGGGTATGGTATTCCTGTCTATCTCTTGCATTACTAAACCTCTTTGAGGTTAACAATATTGCAGAAATAATATTTTTCCAGAAAACCCAAAAATAAATTCCAATTAAGAGATATTCCATAATGTGGCCAGCACCTGTAGTCCCAGCTACTTGGGAGGCTGTGGCATAGGGATCACTTGAGCCCAAGAGTTTGAGGTTGCTGTGAGCCATGATGATGCCATGGCACTCAGCCCAGGAGACAAAGTGAGATACTGTCTCAAAAAAGAAAGAAAGAAAAGGGAGGAAGAGACGGAGGGAGGGAACTGACAGATAAAAGCAGCCACAACGAGGCTCAGGTGGCAATGAAGATAAAATGCTGGATCACTAGAAAGCAAGAAAGTGATGAGAAAAACTGTAACATAGTTGACAGTAGAATAAAAAAAGTCAATATACACAAGGCTGCCAGAATTCCCCACTTTAAAAGTAAACAAAGCAATTTCTCTAGCAAAGGTAGGATGGACAAGTTGAAAAATTTAATATCCAACCTGAAGGGTTTAGTTAATTATATGCAAGATTTTTGCTAAATTAGTAGATTATAACTATTCTTGTCACAGGAGGAAAAAATGAATAACTATGTGAGATGATGGATACGTTAATTTGTTCCACTATAATAACGATTTTACTATATTTACATATTTTATAACATCATGTCATATACCTTAAATATACACAATAACACTTATTTTTAAAAAATAATAAGAATACATGAAGTGGTTTATGATAGTCATAAATCAAAAGCATCTCCATCCCAGGAGTCATTTCTGGAAGCTGTTCTGAGAACCAGTCATGCTAATATTAAAACATCTAAAAGAGTTGAACAAAAGAGTCAATTTTATGCAGACACAGACATATAGATCAAAGGAATAGAAGAGAAAGCTCAGAAACAGAGTGGTATTTTAATCAGCTTATTTGATAAAGAAGGTATCATACATAAATTCTTTCCTTTGTGGACTTAGCAAATAGTCTTAGAACTGTGGGCTACCAATTGGTGTGAGATAGGAATCTAAATTAACTTCCACTGGGTTAAATTCAGGGCTCTGTTTTCTTGGGGTTTTTCCTGTGATTTGATTTTTTAAAACTAACAGGTGTTAGAAACTACTCACAGTGCTTTTCAGACATCTCAAAGGTAAAGCCACCGTGAGCTCAGAGAAGCACAAGCTTAACGCGCACTGCTCAGGGGAGCTGTCAGTCATGTCAGCCAGACCTGGTCACCTCTGCCAGGCCTGCCCCGTTTCCAGAGTGTCTGGCATTCTAGCTCAATGGGAACAGCTGTCCCTCCACTGGGGAACTCCCTTCACTGACCCCACAGCCCAGTCCTTCACCACCTGGACTGCAGTCTCCCATTACACCCAAGCTCAGTTCCTGCCAATACCCAGGATGGACCAACAGCCACGGAGGAGCAGGGTTGAACAATTAGAAGATTTCTAGATGGTGATAACTTGCTAACATTAAACACAATTTTTTTAAAATCATATAAATAGAATGTCTTCCAAACAGCACCATTTATAAAGGGAAAGGGGCAAAGATTTACTTTACAGTGAAAAACCCTGACAAACACCACCTCAAGCCGGGTGACCAAGTTCAACATCAACAGTGGTAAGTCACAGTGACATCACAGACCTTTGCTGTGACATGACAAGAACGGCCCCTTACATCTGTGGTCCTTTTTTTTTTTTTTTTTTTTTTTGAGACAGAGTCTCAAGCTGTCACCCTGAATAGAGTGCCATGGCATCACAGCTCACAGCAACCTCCAACTCCTGGGCTCAAGCGAGTCTCTTGCCTCCGCCTCCCAAGTAGCTGGGACTACAGGCACCCGCCACAACGCCCGGCCATTTTTTGATTGCAGCCGTCATTGTTGTTTGGCGGGCCCGGGCTGGATTCGAACCCGCCAGCTCAGGTGTACGTGGCTG
>CAUYRH010050237.1:0-14440 GCA_963574655.1 Perodicticus potto
TTACATGTCCTTATAAAAGCCATTTGTGTACTTACCCAATTATTTCCCTGGAAAAACATTTACAGGTGAAATTGCTGGGTCAGCGCATGCCTATTTTTCATTGTGATACCTACCACCACTTAATCTTTACAAATCTCTGAAGATAAAATAGCACTTTTCTTAGCACCACTTATTAGCTGTGTCTTCAGGCATATTAATCTCTCTGAACCTCATATTCCCTGTCTATGAAATGGACATTATACATGAGGGCAGCACCTGTGGCTCAGTGGGTAGGATGCCAGCCCCATATACAGAGGGTGGTGGGTTCAAACCTGGCCCCGGCCAAATTGCAACAAAAAAATAGCTGGGTGTTGTGGCAGGCACCTGTAGTCCCAGCTACTGGGGAGGCTGAGGCAAAAGAATCGCCTAAGCCCAAGAGTTGGAGGTTGCTGTGAGCTGTGTGATGCCACGGCACTCTACCAAGGGCGATAAAGTGAGACTCTGTCTCTACAAAAAAAAAAAAGAAAGAAAGAAATGGACATTATAATAATGCCTGCCTCACACAACTTCTGTTTGCATTAAATAAGATAAGTATCTGGTGCAAGTTGTCCACTTAATAGATGTTAGCCAAGTATTTTTAAAATCTGCATTTCTTTCCTCACTAGTGAGATGAAACATTTTTTCTTATATATTATAGGTCTTTCATTGGGTTTTTGTTTCTATGTGACTTGTAAGAGTTAGTCCTATAGTCAGGATATTAATCCTTTTCTTTGAATTTGGATAATGTTTATTGAAGGGGAGTAGCTATTTACTGTTCATTTTTGTGGGAAATAATAGTTTCCTCAGCAGTGTGGCTGGAAGCGCATGCAAGATTAAAATGAAGAAAAAGAGGCTTTATACTTAGAACTCTGTTTCTGGAATAAAATAAGCAAAAGTCCCAAGATTTTTATTTTTTTTTTAAATAATAGGTGATATTTATTGAGCATTTTATATGGCAGATACTGTGGTAAGCACTTACTTTAACACATTTGATCTTTACAGCAAGCCTTTGAGTAGGTAATTTTATTGTTCTCACTTAACAAATGAAGAAACAGAGAGATTAAGGAGTTTACTAAAGCCCACATAGCTAGTAGGTTGAACCAGGATCTGTGGCTAGGCATTCCAGCTTTAAGGCCCATGTTCTTCCTGTCTGTATCCTAAGACTGGGGCTTTATTCATGTGGTTTGATAGAGAATATGAGAGGGCAATACAAGAACTGGACCCTATTTTGTTAATGTGACTAGAATATGTTCTTCTCTTCTAAAGGAGTCTTAGCATTAGAAAGTTAGGCAGGGGGAGAAAAGAAGATACTGTTAATAACCAAATAAATGGCAACTAAAATAATTAGAGAGGTAGGAAGTCCATGTAAAATTGAACAAACCAGGCTGACTGATACCTGTAATCCCAGCACTCTGCGAAGGCAAGGCAAGAAGATCCTTTGAGCTCAGGAATTTGAGACCAGCCTAGCAAGAGTGAGACAAGTTCCAAGTTTTTAATGCGTTTTTTTTTGTTTGTTTGTTTTATTTTCCCCACTCGGGGCAGCCAACCAGCCCTTACACAGGAGTCTAGTCTGAGCATTTGTCTCAGGCTGAGGTCTTTTCTCACTGGTTGATACCACTGCTTCACCACTTGCTAAATATTTTTAATATCACCCCTGTGCCTACTACAGCCACACAGCAGAAAGTCAAGCATCAGAGGTCACTGAAAATGTCAAATGGTCACAGCAGCAATAAAGGAAAAGGAGATAGATCATCTCAGCACACTTAATCAATTTTGTTCTCGTGCAGATTACACTGGCTTCTGTTTTTAAATAAAAGTCCTGCAAAGAGGCACCTGAGCCATTCTCACTTTACTAGGACATCCTTACTTCCAGGTTTTTAAAATTTTATTTGTTGTTCTCGGTATCACTAATTATCTTCTAGTTGTAGCCAGAACACCTTGGATAACCTACCTACGTAATCGTTACTGGTACATAAATAGTCACAGCAATGAGAAAAATTACTGACAACTTTATAGGAAGCTGATTTTTAAAACTTTACTCATCTTACAGTCACCAGGGTAAGCTGTATATTCCCATTTGTATCTATTTCTACTGAAGGAACTCACAGGAGGCCAGATGTGAAAAGAAGAGGTAAGAGAGGAAACAGAATTTCCAAATCCTCTCCGCTTTGCTCCAGCTAAGGTATTCCACAATAGACACCTCCTCGGCCCTTGCCCCAATTTATGCGATGAAATTTTATAATGTAGGATGCGTTGAGTAAATTGTGAGCTCTCCATAAAATGAAATATTATTCAGTGGTCAAAAATGATTCTTTAAAAATCTATTTATTGACATGGAAATATGTTTTCCTTTAAGTCTGTCGAATGAAAAAAAGTAGGTGATGAAATAATAACATAGAGAATGTTACTGTATTAATCAGCTCAGACTACAGTAATGAAATACTGTGGTGGCTTAAACAACAGAAATTTATTTCTCTCAGTTCTGGAGGTTGGGAAGTCCAAGGTCAGGGTGCTGGGCAATCCAGTTTCTGGTGGTGGCTTTCTTTTTTTTTTTTTTTTAATCAACATTTTACATACTTTATTGAAAGCTAACAAGTGCAACAGTTAAATACCGTGACACCATACAACTGTGTGGAGAGCATGCACAAAAACAGATGCATAAAACTACTACACAGGTGATATGCAGAACCCCTACTGGGAAAATCCATTTCAGTAACTAGAATGGATCATTTTTCGAAGTATTCAACCAACTCAATCAAAAGACTTCAGTAAACAGAGATTTACTTCAGGATAGTCAGCAGCTACAAGATTTCAGATTACACAATGTGAGTAACTGTGCCAAATTCTTAAAATTTCTCTCGGTGTGGTTTTTGTCATGTAGCAGGATTTTCTGTAGATTGATATATAAAAGACAGCCCACACCTCTTCAGACAGCCAATGAAACATCTAAATTTCAATCTGTACAACCTAAAGGGTAGTTACAGTCCTCTATTGTACGAAATAGTTACACTACGTACACAAATATACAGTAAGCAAAACAATCTTCATGGTCAGATAGCCTAGGTCCCAGCTACCTGTCAACGTGTTGTCCCTCTAACAGTTTTGTGTCATCCAGTTTCAGAAAGAGGCACAGTACTATTGTTTTTAATGGATTTTGGTGACAGTTGCCAATTTGTACAATGAACTCTGTTCACGCTCAGTTTAGTCTTTACTTTTCCCTCCCTTTCAAGTTCTTCAAGGGGGGAGGAGAGGAGAGAGGAAAGTCCAGTGAGGAGCTCCACACTTCATAACCTGGTGTAGGACACTACAGCAAGCAGGGAAGAGCACTCTTGGAAGTGGGGGTGGGGAGTGGGAAGGGATGGAAAGGCACACAGCTCCTCAGCATGAATTAAACCATTTCTCAGGTATCTGCCAAGCTGCAAGAGGTCCCAGTATATCCACACTAATTCTCTGATTAACCTTTAATTCACTCAACTAAGAGATTTCTTCAAGCCAAAAGCATAAGAGTGTTTAATACTGGAAAAAAAAAGAGATAATGGCATGTGTCAGTCTCACATCTCTCCGCAGCGAGGAATGAAATGGGTGACTGTGGAGGCGGGTCCTCCCTAGAAGTCTTCCCTGGTCTGTCCAGTTCACACGCAGCAGCCAGTTCTGTGGGGGGTCATAGGCGCTATGCCGTAGGTCCTGAGCCCTGGGAGGCAGGCTGGGCTGGGGGCTGCGTGGTCCCCTGGGGCTGCGTGGTGGCAGGCGGGGAACCAGTCTGCAGCTGGGCCTGAAACTGGGCGAGCTGCTCAGGACTGGCCAGGGTCTTCAGCAGATTGTTTTCCTGCTCCAGCTGGGAATTTTTCTCTATTAGTTCTTTGATTTGCTCTTTCAGGACCTCCACTTCCTCTCTAACCGCATACATCAAATGGCTTTTCACCAGATCCTGAAAGAAGAGGAAATAAAAAAAAAAAATGGCTTCACTTACTATTTACTGGACTCTGAATTCTCAGGCATTATTCTGCATGGCTTTCCCTAACCATTTACAGACACATCCCGCCTGTAAGTTCTTAAAAGACACCTGCGGGAATCTGAATACAACTACAACTGTATTGTACTTAAGTTTAATGTATAAGTAATTAAGCTTTTTAAGTCTGCTTTCTCTGCAGACATCAGCAGAGTCAGGTTTTCTATTTGAGGTGGCAAAATGTACTGTGGCGCTCGGGCCGGGCGCTGGGTTCCAGACCAGAGCCTGGCCCCAGGACGTCCAGGGCCGCAGCTCCCCCGCCGCTTCTCCTTCACTCCCTCCCTCCGCCTGGAGCCGCCTCCCTCAGCACCAGCTG
Source organism: Perodicticus potto (assembly GCA_963574655.1). Taxonomy (NCBI): domain Eukaryota; kingdom Metazoa; phylum Chordata; class Mammalia; order Primates; family Lorisidae; genus Perodicticus; species Perodicticus potto. The sequence goes on from CAUYRH010050237.1 coordinate 4,344, forward strand.
CAGCCAGTTCCTACAGAGCATGTTGCCGCATTTTCTTCCCTCCACCCCCACCCCTTCTCTTCGTGATTAAGCTGACATCACAGAAACCTGGGCAGCCGTCGCAACCAATGGGAGCGCGAGTTATTTATAGCTCCGAATTAAAGGTTCGGAGTTTGCCTAGCAACAGTGGGCAGAGAATCCCGTGAGAAGAGCCACAGGCGCTGCTCCAATAACAAAGAACAGCCAAGGCGGAAATAAAAAATAGGAGAAATCCAGGCAGCCAAAGAAAACAAAACTTTTCTCCGATTCTTCTTCATTGTGCTGTAGCCTGCCTGACCAGGGATCCGTTTGTGCACCATCTAGAAGGCCCTTCCCCAAGATCTCCACTCCCCCCTTCCTCGCTCTCTAGTAAAATCTTAGGATTCCTAGTAGAGGCACATCACTAAAGATGTGCCCGACCAAAGCTAGGAGCCCACCGGCCAGCTTCCGTAGCAAATCCCTAACAAAAAGGGACAACGTGGGGGTAAAAAAAATCATAATGTTAAGTGAAATTAGTCCAGAAAAGGAGAACATTTAATACCCCCAGAACCCTATCTCCCTTAACGGCAGCCGTGGTAGGAGCCTTCATGCTTGCAGCATGCACAGTGCCGGCATTTCTAAATTATCAAGAGCAATCATCTGAACTAAGGGATGCAGTGCTTCCACAAGACACCTCGTTTCTTGTGCTGTGCCCACATTTAGTATAAATGACTTTTAATCTGTACATACCATAGCTTGCTCGATTTTGTTGTCAATAGCTACCACACTTGCACCAGAGGAGCTGAAAAAGATAGAAGGAAAATATAAAAGGTTACCGATAAATGGAATTTATCTTAAATGTCAAAGATAAAAAAGGATCTGTCAATTTTATGATGTTGTTAGCGTCAGATTTTGAATACTTATCACCCTGAAGCCCTCTCTTCCTAACGAATATCCAGGCATTTCCCTATTTTAATGAGCCACAAAAGGCTAAATTACATAATGTGGGGAAAGCCTATTCTCTGGCCAGATCTGCAAAATAAGGCTATTCTGAACATTTCAAAAAGCAACATCTATGTCACCATGATCTCTCAGCAATGGACAAAGGAATTTGCCTGGCTATCTTTCACCTGCATTATTACAAGTATCTAATGAGTAAATCTGAAGAACTATCCCAGCCGACATTTACCTATTGTCAAGTCTCACAGAAGCGTTTTCAGTACCCAGCAAGGATGACAAGAAAGAAATTGAAAAATGTCTCAGTTGGTAAACTCCTAGATCCATCGCCACTGGTCTACACCATTGGGATTTCATGCAATTGCAGCCAAAAACACCCTCGTGGAAAAAAAGAGGGACCACCAGCAGCCTTGTTTGAACTAGATAAAATCTTCTAGCTTTCTGTAGCCCAGGGAGAAACAGAAAACAGTAGCCCCAATTTGAAGAAACCCGGCTTCCGGGGGCTTGGCGATCTCAAGAAGACGCGGATCTCAGTGCTGTGCGAAGAAGGATCCCAGATCCGCCGCCCGGATGCCCTCGGCTCTAGTCCCGGTCTCCCGGTCTTAGTGCAAAATATATGCAAGGGAAGAGCCGCGCCGATTGGCCAGGACGCCACTGGAACCGCCCCTTCTCCTTCCCTTCTCCCCAGTCCTCCCTCCGCTTCCCCGCCTCCACCCCACCCCCAGCCTCCAGCGCCCCCTCTTCGGGTGGGCTGACCCAGGCCGCGCTCAAAGCCGCAGGGGTTTGGGGCCACCGAAACTTCCACCGCAGCCTCTGAAGGCTGAACTGCTCCAAGCAGAAAATGAGAGAAGTCCCTGAAAAATACGACCGGGCCCCACACGTGCTTACGTTCCAGGGAGTCAGACCCCGTCCGCGGAGCTGCCCGGCCCGCGGCTGCTGAACGGCGAAAGCTTCCTATTTGCAACCAGACCCGCCTGAGCTACTGGGCATGCCCAGTCCCACCGCTTAGCCTCGGAGGAGCTCGATTGTCTCCAATTATCTAGTTCTTACAGGCAGTGGTAATGGGAGCTCGAGTGACTTCAATTATCTAGTTCTTACAGGCAGTGGTAATGGGAGGGTTTTATAGGCGGTTTTACTTTTAAGGATAATGACCATACTGCAAATAATGCTTTTTTTTAAGAGGGAAAAATCACATTTGCTTTTTGAGAGAGCCTGCCTTTCCGCGAATTTATCAATTACTTGTAGAAGCAAAACAAAAAACATTACATATTCTTTGGTAGGCATAAAAATTGAGTAAAAAAGGAACCCTATGGATGAAATCCGATGGATATTCCCAAAATGTTCCTAAAGTCACAGACCGTAAAAATCACACCCTATCAGTACCGTCTCACCAGTAATTAAATGCCTATTTACAGCGAGAAAAGTCAATCCGCAAGTTGAATCCTACATAGATCTATCTTCAGTAAGTCTCTGAGGCAAACTTTTGGAAGTGGCGATTCCTCTAAGACATAATCCTATGAGCCGTCTTACACCAGAGGGATTGAAATATTGTGAAATATACTCAATAACAGGTATTCAAAGCACACGACTCTTTGCAGTTAGTCTCTTTGCTCATGTGAGTGTCCAGAACCAGTAAAAAGAAGGATTTGATGATGGTTAAAAATAGTTAAGTAGCTAATAGATGCTAACGACTCACCTCTATTTCATCCCTATAGCCACATCGACCAATAATTCTTCTTTACACCGAAATTAAGAGATGCGGGTGCAAAATAACCTAATCCCTTCAAAATTTCATCTAGTAATTTAAAATATTTGCAAATATGTATTCATTAAGGTTACAGCTTAATATACTGTAAATCTAAGGCTTGGAGTTTGCTCGGTTATTATGCAACATAAACAGTTTGCAATTCAATACATTTGAGAAGGAAAATTTAACCTCTACAATACTGCCCTCTAATGGCATGATAGTATAAAAAAAAATCCACAAAGGCTTAGGAAGACCTCTCTTATTCACAGATAATGTCCTCACAAATAATTCCAACATAAAATTTGACCACAGAACATAATGTTATACACACACGCACCTGAGTGCACAAACACATAGATACACAGTCTTCTTTCCCATCAGAGCCCTTTTAGACAGTCTTTGAAGTTGACCCAATAGTGGCATGGAGGTATTTGGTTTTAGAACCTGTCCACCTTGGTTAGGAAGGAATTTTGGTTAGGGCTGTGGAGGAGGGCTGTGGAGGATAAAGAGGGTAATTCTCTTCTGGGTTAAAAAGAAGGGTTAAAAACCAAAATGTGACTGGGTTAAAAACCAAAATGTGACTAACCATAAAGCAATCATACTCCTTTTTACTGAAAGGTTCATATTATTCTCCAAATTTTAAGGCTTTGTTTTTGATTAATATTTGTTAGCATATGTATAATTTATAAAAATCAAATCTTATATGAAACAATTTTTTTTTGAGAAAGGTATCCATCTTCAGTAAAAGGAAACAGTAATCAAATCTTATATGAAACAATTTTTTTTTTTTGAGAAAGGTATCCATCTTCAGTAAAAGGAAACAGTAAGTGGGAACTTAAAAATCATAACTTGGGAAATAGGCATTTAGGTTTTATGTCTGTGAATGCGAAACAGAATTATTTATTTCATGTTAGTTTCTATATTCTGAAAGTTATGACTAATGCTATTTGTGTGATAAATTCCATTTTGTGTATTTTAACTGAATGGCAACTTCATAAAAAAAGGTATTATAGAAAGCACCATTTATGCTATCAAAAGAGCTTGAAAAATAAAACTCTTGTCATACAAAAAATAAATTTAAAATTCTCAGCTGCAGTTCAAAAAAAAGTACTGAATTAACTGAATTTTTATGTATTCATGCAGTTCTTCAATATAAAGATAGAAACTAGGCAAGGTTTTGATTTCCATCATTTCTACTGACTCATCCACTATATTAAATAACAGAAGCAAATACAAGCAACTATATTTAACCCATTTCCCAACTGAGGAACTTTATGGTTATCTCTAATACCTTTAAATAAAATTGCAAGAAACATCTAGTATATACATCCTTGCACATGTGTACATACTTCTGGATAATCTGTTGGGCCAAAGGATGTGCACCTAAAAGAATTATAAAGCCAATCTTTTCATATCTATTGCATAAGTGTGCTAATAAATTCCTTTAAAACTCAATTTTTGAATAAAAACTGAAACTATATAATGTGAAAAAGATAAAGGAAATGAAGAAAGGCTCCAAGCAGGAAGACTCTTGGTTCAGATATGTGTGAAACACAAACGGCTAGAATTACATTCAAAGTTTCTTCTGTTTGCAAGGCAAACCATCCAAGAGTCTGAACCCTGCTTAGTGTTCACCAGACTTGCTGACAGGGCAGGGCAAACACTACAATGTCTCCAGGATATATCCCTAAAGGCACAGCGTATACATACAAGTCAGTTTCAGGCACTGAGCAAAGGTCAGGAGGTCTCACTCCCCTGAAGACTCTGATGCACAGGAAACAAATTGGACATTTGAAATTGGGATATTTTCTGTTGTTTAAGACCCTTTTTCTGTGGATTCTAATTCAACCACCTCTGCATATAGGTAGTGAGTATGCTAGGATAGGAGAGGAAGAGTGGGGCCTGTGTATTTCTGATTCCATAACATGTGCTTTTCTTCCAAACTTGATCCGATTTGACCAACTTAGGCACGGGTAGGAACACAGCACTCAAAAAGAATAACCTCTTTCTCTCCCTGTCCAAACTCCTGGCTAATACAAAGCAATTGCCAGGAACAAAGCTAAAGCACATTACCCTGAACCTGACCAAATCACTGTTGTCTATGGAATCCCATATCACTTCCACTTTTCTAATTTACTCTCACTAGGCACTGAGAATAAGGTTACCAGGAGCAAATAAAACTGCAGGGCTCCCAGTTAAATTTGACTTGCAAATAAACAACAAGTTTATTTAGTGTTGGGTCCCACACACTGTCAGAACAAAAAGCAATGCCAAAGAAATCTAAAGAAGGAAAAAGCTGCTTAAATTCAACCATATTTTAAATATCCTTGGTTTTCTATAGAAAAGTTGGAAGATAAAATTCATAAAATTCTAAAACAGAAGAAAGAGCTGGAATTGTTGAGATACAAGTTATTTAAAGGATGAATCTAGAACAGTGGTTCTCAACCCCTTTGGGGGTCTCCTGCATATCAGATATTTACATTACGATTCATAACAGTAGCAAAATTACAGTTATGAAGTAGCAATGAAAGTAATTTTATGGTTGAGGGTCACCACAACGTTAGGAACTGTATTAAAGGGTTGCGGCCTTAGGAAGGTTGAGAACCACTGATCTAGAAGGATGAGTTCTAACATAAAGGACAGAGGGAAAGGAAATAGCAGAAAAATAAGAATTCTTCCAAAACTGAAGGATACAAGTCTCCAGATCAAATGAGATGGTCAAATGCTCACCACAATAAATGAAAAAAGCCTAACACCAAAGCACTTCATCATAAAACTTCAAATCACGAGGGACAGAAAGGAAATCCTAAAAGCTTCCAAATGGAACAAACAAGTTACAACACAAGAACTAGCATCAGAATGGTTTTGCTCACTGCCAGGAATGACAGAGAAAATGCCATTACAATTCTGAGAGAAAAAGGTTTTTTTAATCTAGAATTCTTCACTTGGCCAAATCATCATATGAGTGTAAAGGCAGAATAAAAAACATTTTAAAATATTTTAGACACCAACATGGAGGAGGAAATCAAGAAAAAGGGAGGTATGGCAGGTTGGAGACAGGGACTCACACACTGGAGAGGAGGGAGCTGGGCAGTGAAGGGCATTTCAGGGTGACAGCTGCCTGTAAGGGGTCTTGCAAACTCCAGGAGGGAGAGCCTTGGTGCTAATAAACACACAGGTTGTCTAACACATCTGAACATTAGTAGATGACAGATCTAATGGAAGACTCAGGTAAGTTCAAAGGCAGTTTTACGGAAAACAAAGCAAGAAAAAACATGGAACGCTCATAAATAAAATTTATATGATCATTAAAAAGTTAACTTTATTGAAAAGGCAGTAGGAAGAACAAATGCATGATAGGAATGGTTTAAAACGCTAAATCCTAATCTCCTATGACTTGATTATATAATATCCAAAATTAATAAAGAAATAACATAAGTATAAATATATTAAACAGAAATGTGGAGGTAAATAAGAGAAAAAAAGTTAAATGTGGCTGCTTATGAGGTACAGACTGGTGTGAGTGAAAAAAGGGAACAGCTAATTTTTTTTCTATTTATTCTATTTGATCTTTAGGTATGTGCATGTATTGCTTTGATTAAAAAACACTTTAAAGCTGGGCGCGGTGGCTCATGCCTATAATCCCAGCACTGTGGGAGGCTGAGACAGGAGGACTGCATGAGCTCCAGAGTTTGAGGCTTGTTGGAGACAGAGTGAGACCCCAACTCATGAAAAAATGGAAAAACCCACCCGGGCATGGTGGTGAACATCTGTAATCCCAGTGGCTTCAGAGGCTGAGACAGCAGGATGCCCACAGCCTCAATCAGCTTTGCAGTGAGCTATGGTGCCATCGCACTATACTTAGGCCATAGGGTAGAACTCTGTCTCGCAAAACAAACAAACGAAAACTCTTTAAAGCGGAAAAAAAGGGGGGTACATAGAGGAATGGGCAGCATGCCTCCTACTCCCAGGCTTCAGCCAGTACGGATCACACATGCAGGCAAGAGAACTACTCCAGGCTGGGGGAAAGAACCACCCAAAGGAAGCAGCAGAGCAATTTTCAGAAATCACACATAAAGCAGTTTAAAAGTTAGCCTTGAAAGGATCCAAGTAACCTACTTTTGTCCTAAGACAAAACTCAAGTGTATTTAATAAAATAAAGTCTCTTACCATCCAATAACTCACAATGTCTGGCATCTAATAAAAAGTACCAGACATACAAATAAGCATGGAAATTTGACTCATGAGGAGAAAAATCAACCAAAATGACCCAGATATAGGAAAGATGATAAAATTTGTAAACACATCATTTAAGCAGTTATTACAACTATGTTTTATTTGTTTATGAAGGTAGAGGAAAATATTAGCATATTAAGGACAGGTATAAAAAATATAAAGAAAGCCCAAAGTAAATTTATCAAGATAAAAAAAAAACAATGTTTGGGAAGAAAAATATACTGGATGAGATTAACAGTAGATTAGACAGGATTGAAGAAGTATTGGTGATATATTAAGAAACAGAAGCTATCCAAAATAAAATAGAGAAAACACTGGACAAAAAAAAGAATAAAGGTACAGCTGGAGCAAGATGGCGGCCGAGTAACAGGTTCCTTGCAACTGGGCATGGTGAGACTGGGGAGAGAAGACTTCAGGCATCTCTGGCTGGTGGGATCTGCCCAGAAACATCCCTTTGGGGACGTAAGGAGACAGCGTGAGACTTCTGGACCCCCTGAGGAAGGTAAAAGCGGTGGAGAGGGGCAAGTGGTTGTGTGTGTTCATTCGGGCTAATCCTGCCGGCAGCTGTGGGTGCAGCAGCAGTGAGACTGCAAGCTGGAAAGGCCTTAGCTGTGAGCTGTTTGGGTTTCTTTTGGACTTGGCACTTGGTTGAACTGCCTTGGAAGAACTTGGGCAAGAGTGCGGAGATCTTTGAGTGTTGTCTGGGTCCCCACACTGGGCCACCAAGCCAGACGGAGCTACCAGTGTTTGGATGTGGGCTGTGTAGAGCCATTGTGGGAGAACTGCCCTGGCAAGCTCCACCCTCAGGGTCGCAGAACAAGCATCGGGTGGGAGAGAGTAATCTAGTGACTGACCAGCCTAAAGGCAGGGACTGAGACGTCTTGCAGCCTTAGCCCTCAGGGGCATAGGGTGAGACCGGTTTTGGCACACTGGGTAAGTGGATAGCCACTTAAGGAGTGATCCCAGCCACAAGTGCTTTCCTGGGAAAGCTTCTGCTTAGCCCAGATAGCAATTTAAAGTGCCTTCTAAGCAGGCTGAGAAGGATTTAAGCTCTATACCCTGTGGGGTTTGAGAAATCATTAGAGGTCTCCAGTCTCCATTTTGTACAGCCGTATCAACAATGTGACTAACATATCATATCCCAGAAGATCACCTCTTGCCCAGACAAAATCAGCAAGATATATATACTGCTTTGTTTATGGTTTTGTTTTGTGGGTTTGTTTTTGTTGTTGTTGTTTTGTTTTTAATTTCAGCATTTTCCTTAAAGATTTTTTCTTTCTTTTATTTCTTCATTTTTCTAGTTTAAATATAATTTTCCATTGTTGCCTTTTTTAACAATTAGAACCTCAATTTTGCTAGTGTTTCTACCCATATTGTTTTTTTTTTCACCAATTTTATCCTATAAAGTTTTCGGTTTGCTTGTTTTGGTTTGATTTATTGCATTTTTGTCTTTCCTCTGTACTTGGTGGAAGTGGGGTACTATGTTCACACAGGGTGACAAAGCGCTGCTGATCTAACCAGCCTAACCCGGCACCCCCAGAGGTTGGGGGGGTTCTTAAGGTTGGGTCAAAGTACCATACTGTACATCTATATTGCTCCCGTCCCCCTCTTTCTGTGCCTCTCTTCTTTTGGTTAATACTTGCTTCTACCCACCCACTCTCCTTTCTCCTTTTTCTTCTCTTTTTCTCTTTCTTTCTTTTTTCCCTTCTTGCTCTCCAATCTTCTCATCCTTCTGGTCCTGTACCAAAAGGACTCATCGAAACCCTAGTCCAGAGGCACGGCAACTTAAAGAACAGGAAGAAGTGAAAGGAAAATTAGGGCAAGGAAACAGATAAAACAAATCACTCATGAGGAAACATCAGCAGAAAACTCCTGGCATCATGAAAAACCAGAGCAACCCCCGCAAGGGGCTGTGAGGTAGATACTGCAGAGGATTCCACCTATAAGGAAATGTTAGAAATGACAGAAGGGGAATTTAGAATATAGATGATGAAAACAATCAAGGAAATGAAGGAAAATCCTGATAAAGTGGAAAAAGAAATCCAAAAACAGAATCAATTAAGAGATGGACGCTATGAAGAATGTAAAAAGGATATGGCAGAGATGAGGGAACTGAAGCAGTCAACTAGGGAAATTAAAGATGCAGTAAAAAGTATCAACAACAGATTAGACCATGCAGAAGAAAGAATCTCAGAGGTAGAGGACAAAGCTCTTGAGATAACTCAGAGAGTTAAGGAGGCAGAAAAGAAGAGAGAGAAAGCAGAACGTTCGCTGACAGAACTATGGGACTCTATGAAGCATTCAAACACACAAGTTATAGGTGTCCCAGAAGGGGAAGAAGAATGCCCCAGGAGAATGGAAGCCATACTAGAGAATATTACAAATGAAAATTTCCCAAATATCACCAAAGAGTCTGACATTCTCCTTTAAGAGGGATATCAGACCCCAGGTCGCCTCAACTCTAACCGAGCTTCCCCAAGACACATAGTGATGAATCTGTCCAAAATCAAGACAAAAGAAAAGATTCTGCAAGCTGCCAGGAGTAAGTGCCAGTTGACCTACAGGCGCAAATCTATCAAGGTAACTGCAGACTTCTGCAATGAAACTTTCCAAGCAAGAAGACAATGGTCATCTACCTTTAACCTACTTAAACAGAACAATCTCCAGCCCAGAATTCTATATCCTGCCAAGCTAAGTTTTAAAATTGACAGAGAAATCAAATCATTTACTGATATACAAGCATTGAGGAAATTCGCCACAACAAGACCAGCTCTACAGGAAATACTCCACCCTGTTCTACACACTGACCATCACAATGGATCAACAGCAAAATAAGAACTCAAAAATTAAAGGTCAGAGCCTAACTTCCGCACCAATGCAAAAGATAAAACTAAGCAATGGACTCTCACAAAATAAGATGAATAGAACACTACCACACTTACCAATTATCTCAATAAATGTTAATGGCTTGAATTCCCCACTGAAGAGGCATAGATTGGCTGACTGGATTAAAAAACACAAGCCATTCATTTGCTGTCTCCAGGAAACACACTTAGCTTCAAAAGACAAATTAAAACTCTGAGTTAAGGTTTTGAAGACAATTTTTCAGGCAAACAGAATTCAGAAGAAAAGAGGAGTTGCAATCTTATTTTCAGATACA
>CAUYRH010050238.1:0-18387 GCA_963574655.1 Perodicticus potto
AGCTACTCGGGAGGCTGAGGCAAGAGAATCGCCTAAGCCCAGGAGTTGGAGGTTGCTGTGAGCTGTGTGACGCCACGGCACTCTACCGAGGGTGATAAAATAAGACTGTCTCTACCAAAAAAAAAAAAAAAAACAAATAAATAAATAAATAAATAAATAAATCTTCACCTCCTTCTGCCTCTTTTCTCAAGGTCCCTAGCATTTTCATACCATTCTAACACATTTATTTTCATGCCTTGGAGACCTGGTATATTCCTGAAACTGAAAATTAACTATAAACTCAACAGCAATAAAGAAACCCAATTCAAAAATGGACAAAGAACTTAAATAGACATTTCTGCAAAGACATTATACAGAAGATGGTCAATAAACACAGGAAAAGTAGCTCAACATCACTCACTAATCATTAGAGAAATGCAAATCAAAACCATAAGATACCACTTCACACCTGTTAGATGGCTATTATTATTTTTTTAAAGAACAGAAAATAACATGTGTTGGGAGAATGTGGAGAGATTGAAACCCTGTGTATTATTGATGGGTGTGTAAAATCTTTTAGCCACTATGGAAAACAATGTGGGCTTCCTCAAAAACTTAAACATTGAATTACCATATGATCTAGGACTTCTAAGTATATAGAACAAAAAAATTGAAAGTATAGAAAAACATACTTGTCACCCACGTTCACAGCAGTATTATTCACAGAAGTCAAAAGGAGAAAGCAACCTGGGTAAATAAAATGTGGTATATACATACAACAGAATATTATTTCTCCTTAAAAAGGAAGGAAATTCTGACGCATACTGTAAAATGGTGAACCTTGAAGCCATCCTAATTGTGAAATAAGCCGGTCACAAAAGGACAAATACTACACAATTCCACTTATATGAGTTATTCAAAATAGTCAAATTCATAGAGACAGAAAGTAAAATGGATGCCAGGGAGTAGAGGGACTTGCTTCTCCTCCATTATTCCCTGTCTCTTTGAATGAAAACATTAAGTTGGTCAAATGAGAAAACCCAGGAGTCATCCTTTATATGCCTTCCTCACTCATTTATATCCATATCTTCACCAAGCGCCTAGACTGCCTATTCCACATCCAGAATTTATCAATACCTCTTATTCCACCAACACTCCTTAATCCAGGCTATCATCCCCTCTTCCCTTGAACTAGCACAATAAACTTTTAATTCTGGGCTCCCTAATTTCATTCTTGGAGGAGACTGGGAAATGGGCATGAGAAGGACTTTCTGAACTGAGGAAATCTCATGTAAAAGCCACGGAATAGGCTTGGCGCCTGTGGCTCAATGGGCTAAGGCGCCAGCCACGTACAGCTGAGCTGGCGGGTTCGAGTCCAGCCCAGACCCGCCAAACAACAATGACGGCTGCAACCAAAAAATGGCCGGGCGTTGTGGCAGGCGCCTGTGGTCCCAGCTACTTGGGAGGCAGAGGCAAGGCACTCACTTGAGCCCAGGAATTGGAGGTTGCTGTGAGCTGTGATGCCATGGCACTCTACCCAGGGTGACAGCTTGAGGCTCTGTCTCAAAAAAAAAAAAAAAAAACACGGAATAATTGTCTTTATAATAACCGTGGCACACTTCAGATACTGCAGGCTGCAAGTGAATGTGTTGGAAGAGGGGTGATAATGGAAAGCTATCAAATTTATTGGTTACTCAAAGTCTAGCAACTGAGAGCTTTGAGAAAAACAGTGGTATTTGGGACAGGCATGGTGGCTCACAACTGTAATCCTAGCAGTCTGGGAGGATGAGGTGGATGGATCTCCTGAGCTCAGGAGTTCAAGAGCAGCCTGAGCCAGAGTGAGTGAGACCTTGTCTCTAAAAATAACTAGGTGTTATGGTGGGCACCTGTAGTCCCAGGTACTTGGGAGGCTGAGGCAAGAGAATCACTTAAGCCCAAGGATTTGAGGTTGCTGTGAGCTGTGACATCACATCACTCTACTGAAGGTGACAAAGTAAGACTCTGTCTCACAAAACAAAACAAGCAAAAAAAAAAAAAAGAACACTGGTATTTGTTGAGCATAATGGCTCACACTTGTAATCCTAACACTGTTGGAGGCTGAAGCAGGTAGATCCCCTGACCTCAGGTGTTCAAGACCAGCCTGAGCAAAAGTGAGACCCCTGTCTTTACTAAAAATAGAAAAGCTAACTAAGCACCTGTCGTTCCACCTACTCAAGAGGCTGAGGCGAGAGGATCACTTGAACCCAAGTGTTTGAGGTTGCTGTGAAATATGACACCACAGCACTCAACCCCAGGGCACAGAGGGAGACTCCGTTTCAAAAAGAGAAAAAAAAAAAATGGTATTTATTAGATGTTGCTTAGTGCCAGGGCTGGGCCAGGACTGGGAATATGAAGGTAGACAAAGTAAATTCACTTAGATTCTAGTTGTGGGGACACAGAATGTGCAGTAACACTGAGTGTAGAGTAAAGGAAGAGTCTAACCTACTTGGGAAGGCTGCTTAGAGAGGAGCTTGACTCAGTCTTAAAAGATAATTAAGCAGTGGTAGACTAAGAGGCATTTGTTCGGGAGAGGAAAGAAATTGTTCCAGCTGAAGAAAATCACGTGTGAACATAAACAGATACGTGAGAGCATCATGTGGCTGCAGAACTAATCTGTATAACGAGAATAATATTGTGGTTGTGGGTTGAAGCATAGGGATAACAAGAATTCCTTGGGAACACAGAATCACACAAGACCAATGTATTGTCATCTAGCCATGCTTCACACAGGCCAGAGTATATATGATTTAGGAATTGGAAAGTGGGTCAGGTTCCAGGGCTGTTGTCTCCCACCACGGTGATTTTGTTCCTCTGTGTCTAGCACTCCAGACAATTACCCTCCAGTCAGTATACCCAGCAGTTTTTGCTTACTCATTTTCTGTTTACTGAAGAGTTTCTATAGTCTCCTTGTCATCACCTCTGCCTTCTCTGTACATCTTCAGCTTCTGTTTTTGCCACCAGCCGAGTATCTGTCTTTGTGTCTCGGATGTGGATCTCCTCATAGAAGAGATGAAAAGAGACTGATGAAATTCTCTGTTCAGGAGTTTTCTTGCCATGCTGTCGTACCTATTACGGGCCAGCCTTTATGTCAACTGCTCTAGACCAGTCATCTGGAACCAGAAGTTTTTTGTTGTTTTTTTGTTTTTTTGGTTGGTTTTTGAGACAGAGTCACTTTATTGCCCTCGGCAGAGTGCTGTGGCATCACAGCTCACAGCAACCTCCAACTCCTGGGCTTAGGTGATTCTCTTGCCTCAGCCTCCTGAGTAGCTGGGACTACAGGTGTCCACCACAACACCCAGCTATTTTTTGTTGTTGTTGTTGTTGCAGTTTGGCCGGGTCCAGGTTTGAACCCACCACCCTCAGTATATGGGGCCGGCGCCCCACCCACTGAGCCACAGGCGCCGTCCATGGAACGAGAAGTTTTGTCAGAAGGAAGTAGGAACCCATACAATAGAGGCAGTGGGCATTCTGAGATTTGGTCTTTTCAGTACAATAGAGAAAGAAAAAACCAGAAGGGGTGTCAAAGGTAGTAGAATAGGGAGTAACAGATGTGAGAAATATTTAAGAAGGGGAATAATACTTTGGGACCTGGTAGATACTGAGAAATGGGCTCATGCAGAAATGAAAAATTCGAGAAGAGCTATAGATTTCTGACTTGGGCAGCTAGGTAGATGTCGATGAGCAGGACGAGAGAATACAGGAAATAGAGCAGGTAGAGTGTGGAAGAGGGGAAAGGTGCCTTGTACTATAATCGGAAGACGTCTGGACAGAAATACCCAGTAGGGACTTAGATTTGTGGAACTGGAGCTAAATAGATAGGATATATTTTGTTGCAAGTGATACTTATTTTCAACTACCTTAAGCAAAAAAGTTGGTTGACACACGTGGAACTAAGCAGAGAAGGATAAGTGGGGAGCCAGGCATGTGAGTAAGAATAAGGATTTGAGTCTCATCAATACAACCCCAAACTTCTCCTCTCTGAACCACAGCAGACTGGCTTCTTCCCATGATGGGGGACATGGTTATGGGCTGCTCTGGGCTCATGTTCTAACCATTCCACAGCCACCAGGAAAAGCTGGTTCTTCCAGCTTCTGTATGAAAATCCCTAGGGGACGCACTCAGTGATTTATATTGGCTTCTTACCCATTCCTTAGACCAGTCCCTGTGCTCAAGGAAACATTAAGTCCTTGTACCTGTACCCTGTACAGTCCAGGGCTTGTACGTGGCCCTGCTCTTGGTCTCATGTCTACCACTGTGGCTACACTGGGTGAGGTCTATTCCCAGAAGAAGACTGTCATGGGAAGATTCTGGATCAATACTGTTTCCTTACTGAATAACCTCCTCTTCTCTCCAATGTGTGTAAAATATGTAATAAATCAGCATTCTAAGACCCAAGTCTGCAACCTTCATCCTTGCTGTGAGTTTCTTTCTCAAGAAAAAGTCAATAAAGTGGCGGGGAAGGAAGAATCCAGTGAGGAAAGCCTCAGGTGCACTCGTTCTTTATTCTGCCGATATGACAGATCAGCGTCCCCTCTTTGCAAGTCTCTCTATGCCTATCAGAGCAGCTGGTCAGAATGAGACCCGCTGCCTGTTTCTAGGCAGGGTTGCAGCAGGAGAACGCCAATTATTATGAGTCTTTCTCCCTATTCTGTTTTTGGTAGTGCTTAAAAAGATGCTTTATTTTGGTAAGGGAAAAAATTCAATATTTTAAGTATTGATGGTTAGTTTTTATTCTAGTTATACGGGTGCTAGTCCTTTTGATGCAAATTTGGAATTGAAGTGATGAGTAGGGGAGCAGCATGTTTAAGTGTTTTATTGTTTGTTTGTTTGTTTGTTTAAGTGTTTTTATTTGTGGATGTAGATAGTATGTGTGGAAAGATACCAAAAATATCAAAAAAACAATAACATGGGTTACCTCCCAGGAAAAAAACTTACGAGTGTCTAAGGAACACAGGACAGGACCAGAACATTGCAGTGTGTAGCCTTTTATATCTTTTAGATTTTGAATTATTTGAATATATTCCCAATTTAAAATAGTAAAAAATATTACTGACAATAAAAAGGCCCAGCAGGCACATAGTTCTTGCCTGTAATCCTAGCACTTTGGGAGACTGAGCCAAGAGGATCACTTGAATCCAGGAGTTCAAGACCAACCTGAACAGCTGGGCACAGTGGCTCACATCTGAAATCCTAGCACTCTGGGAAGCCAAGGCGGGTGAATTGCTTGGGCTCAAGAGTTTTAGACCAGCCTGAGCAAGAGCAAGATCCCATCTCTACTAAAAATTGAAAAACTAGCCAGGTGTCATCACTGGCATCTGTAGTCCTAGCTACTTGGGAGGCTGAGGCAGGAGGATCACATAAGCCCCAAAGTTTGAGGTTGCTGTGAACAATGATGACACCATGGCACTCTACCCAGGGTGACAAAGTGAGACTCTTATCTCATTAAAAATAAAAAAAAATCCTGAGCAACATAATGAGACCCCTGTCTCTAAAAAAACAAAAGTTAAAACTTAGCCAATTAAGGTGGTGAGCACATTTGGGAGACTGAGGCAGGAGGATTTCTTGAGCCCAAGACTGCAAGGATGCAGGAGTGTTGCTAGCCAGGATGACAGAGTTAGACCCTGTCTTGAATAAAAATAAAAATTAAATAAAAAAATAAAAGACCCAGGCTCGGTGCCTGTGGCTCAACGGGCTAAGGCGCCAGCCACATATACCTGAGCTGGCAGGTTCAAATCCAGCCCGGGCCTGCCAAACAACAATGACAGCTGCAACCAAAAAGAAAAAATGGCCAGGCATTGTGGCGGGCACCTGTAGTCCCAGCTACTTGGGAGGCGGAGGCAAGAGACTCGCTTGAGCCCAGGAATTGGAGGTTGCTGTGAGCGCTGATGCCACAGCACTCTACCCAGGGCAACAGCTTGAGGCTCTGTCTCAAAAAAAAAGCTCTGTGGTAGAACCTTAAAGTAGAGTTGAAATTAATTTCTGCAGTTGAGCCAAAAACCACATTCTGCAAACCAATCCAGAAAGAAAGATTTGTCTGCAATGGACACCCCGAGCTCCTGACCTCTTTCCATCCCCAGCTTAGGTACTGAAACCCTGTCCCAAGAAACCTAGGTGGGGTTTCTTTTTCTGCCAGGAACAGAGAGCACTAGAAGGGAGTTGGGTGAGGACAGCTAACTCATCTTCAGCCTTCTCTTCTCTGGACCGTTGTCCCCCCCCTAATTCCTCTGCTCTTCCTGGCTCCATTTCCCACTCCTCACCCCAACCTTTTATTCCCCACAGGGCTTCCCAGTGGTTATAATGGGGAGGGGAGGGACAAGACCTGCTGTTTCTTGATTCCAGCTCCTTGGCCAGAGGAGCAGTAGCTTCCTGGTCGTGGTTCAGCCTGTCTTGCAGCTGCTAGATCTGATTTTAAGTATCTGTCACCATCTCTGAAATAGAAGGCCTGACAGACTAGGAATGGACTTCCCGCCAGGGGAGCAGCTATGACCAAAGGCAGTGAGAGCCCTTTCTTTCCTGAAGAAGAGGAAGAAGTGGTAAGACCCTCCTCTGGCTGAGAGCAACCTTGTCAACACAAGGAACCCTGGGGAGTGGAGGTGGGGTCTACCCCACAGGAATCACCCATCAGCCTTGATGCTGGCTCCACCCCCTGTGTGGATGCGGTGACACCTAGGAGCACTGTGTTCCAGAAAACCCCAAAATAACTTCCCTTTGCTGTCCGGCTGCTATTTCTGTCCATCTTGTTTAATTATTCAAACCCAAGTTGGGGAGTGAACTATAAAAAGCTCTCCTACTTGGGGACCCAAGAGAGCTGGGAGCCTGGCCAGGTTGCAATAGCAGCAGACCACAGGGTTTGGGTGAGATCACTTGGTCCGGCCGCCTGAAAGTTCCTTCTGCTGTTTGCCTGCTTCCTCTGCTAGAAGACAGAATTCAGGCCTCCCCTCCCTAAAGCTCCCTCACACCCTCGTTTCAGAGTCCCTCTACTCCACCTCACCCCCTTTACTGACCTGCTTCCTAGTCTGGCTTTCTAAGCTCTGGATAACACTGTGAGACCCAAGCATCAGACCCTGAGGGAGGTGGGGTGGCAGAGGGCAATGGACAGTCAGATGGATGCCATGTCCTTGAATGACGTCGTTGCGGGGTGGGGTTGGGGGTGGAGAGAGCCCTTGCTGAGCAGGGCAGTTCCTGAATGTGCAGGCACTGAGCCTCTTCTACTTCTGTTGGAAACTCTGATATTGTAGCTGGAGGTAAAGAAGGAAAGTGGGAGGAAGATCTTTTCTGGGCCCAGTCCCTTCTAGTCGGCCCCATGTTCACTGTCCGTTTCCATTGAAGCAGAAGCCCAGGGCAGGTTAAATGAGAAAAAGCAGCCCTCCCCAGGGGGCTGCCTCTGTGTGACCCCTCCACCCACCCATCACAGGCCTTTCGTAGTTAGGTGGTAACCAGGAAGTGTAGTCATGGTTACTCAGGCAATGTGGGGTTATCACAGTGGGGTATCTGCCCTTGGAGGTGGGGAGTAAGGCAATTCATGTCAGCCCAGGGGAGCCCAAGAGTTAACAGTCTGAGCAGGAAGAGGTGCAACTATGGCTGGAACAGCTGTAGAGACCAGAGACACACACATGGTTGAGGGGTTCCAGGATGGAGAAAAGGACAATGGGCAACAAAAGTGACACATGAGCCAGGGATCCAGAGACACAGGGCAGAGAGAGGGGCAGACACCTGAGAGCGCAGAAGTAGAGAAAGATACCCAGTGTGGGAGGGAAACCAGCAACCTGGCAGGAGCCAGGAACGGGAGCGGGCAGGACTTTCCCGGAGACAGTGTGGGCCCAAGTGTTAAAAAGAGCCTTGGGTTTCACACACAGGCCTATTTTGGGGCTTGTTCCCACAAGCTCCCATCAGCAGCAGTGGCAGCTCCCGAAGGTCCAGCTTGGCTCTGCCTGCTGTGGCTGCTACTAGAACTCTTGGGGAGGTGGCCAAGGTGTGGGGATGAGGCACCGTTGCTAAGCAACAAGAGGCTGTGCACCTGGAGGGCTTAGGAGGGGCCTTGGTACCATTTGTACTGGGGGAGGCAGAGACATTCAAGGCTGGACAAAGCTCATGGCAGCCTCTCCCATTTTCCCGGTGACAGCTGTGGAGGAGGGACATATTCCATCACTCAGGAAGCCAGTTGAGTAAATGTGTGATCCTTCTCCAGATTGTTGTGATTGTGTGTGCAAACCCATGTGACACTCACAGGACTATCTCTGAGGGTTGGCAGGGTGGGGAACAAGGCGTGAAAGACAAGGTGAAGGCTTTCACGGGACCAGTCTTGTAGGAGGGTCTGGCCTTTCTGTTAAAGGGTGGGAACCTATGTGGCAGTGCAAAGGCCCAGGGGGGTGGGAACTTGGTGTGGAAAGCACAGAATGTA
This sequence comes from Perodicticus potto, assembly GCA_963574655.1. NCBI lineage: Eukaryota > Metazoa > Chordata > Mammalia > Primates > Lorisidae > Perodicticus > Perodicticus potto. The sequence goes on from CAUYRH010050238.1 coordinate 8,420, forward strand.
GATGTGGACGTGCACAGGCCTCCCCCGTCACAGAGGCCGTGAGGAGCCTACAAAGGAGCACGGTAGCAGGAGTCCCTCACCCCCTTGCCATCTGCTGGATGCTCAGTGTTTTCCAAGCTCAACTTCTTCCTATACTTCGTTTTCTTTTCTTACTTGTTTTTACTTTTAGATGGACTAGGGTTTGACGGAGGTAACCATCAACAGGGAAAGATTCCTTCTCCATAAAACTTCATCCCAACCTGACTGCCTCTCCAACAGGTCTATGGACCTGTAAGGTAAGGGGCAACTCAGGCTTCACACAGGGCTGGCACAGGGCCATCACCATGCTTTTTCTGTCACTTCCTATATTGGCTCCACCCCTATCCAGAAGAGAGTACCTTCACTCAACAAACATTTTTTTATTTTTTTTGAGACAAGAGTCTCACTATGTCACCCTCGGTAGAATGCTATGGCATCACAGCTCACAGCAACTTCAAACTTTTAGACTTAAGCAATTCTCTTGCCTTGGTCTCCCAAGTAGCTGGGACTATAGGTGCCTGCCACAATGGCTATTGGCTGGCTATTTTTTTATTGCAGTTGTCATTGTTTAGCAGGCCCAGGCCAGGTTCGAACCTGCCAGCCTTGGTGTATGTGGCCAGTGCCCTAACCACTGAGCATGGGCACTGAGCCTCAACAAGCATTTATTAAGCACCATGGTGTGCTAGCCAGGGTGCTGGGGAAGTGATGGGGGTGCTTAGTGTGGTGCTCAGCACCTAGCTTCTCTGTAGGGACAGTCTGCTCGCTGGTGTCTTGGCAGGTCTGTTCACCTAGCAGACACTATGTTTGGGCCTGGTATGATGGCTCATGCCTATAACCCCAGAACTCTCGGAGGTCAAGGCAGGAGGATCCTTTGAACTCAGGAGTTTGAGACCAGTCTGAGCAAGAGAGAGACCCCGTCTCTACTAAAGAAAACAGAAAAATTAGCTGGCTGTTGTGGTGGGAACATATAATCCCAAGCTACTCGGGAGGCTGAGGCAAGAGGATGGCTTGAGCCCAGGAGTTTGAGGTTGCTGGGAGCTATGTTGGAACTCTAGCCTGGGGGACAGACTGAGACCGTCTAAAATAAAACAACGCAGGGCAGTGCCTGTGGCTCAGTGAGTAGGGCACCAGCCCCATATACCAAGGGTGGCAGGTTCAAACCCGGCCCTGGCCAAATTGCAACAAAAAAAATAGCCGGGCGTTGTGGCGGGCGCCTGTAGTCCCAGTTACTCAGGAGGCTGAGACAAGAGAATCGCCTAAGCCCAGGAGCTGGAGGTTGCTGTGAGCCATGAAGCCATGGTACTCTACCAAGGGCGACAAAGTGAGACTTTGTCTCTAAAAAAAAAAAATAAAACAACGTAAACTAAAAAACCCAAACAGACACTATGCTGGCACACATTATGCATGCTGGTGAAAAGCTTCTTGCTGTCCATCCTGGCATGGTCCCCAGATTCCTTATGGTATGGGGTGTGCTCCAGCCATCTCCTTCCCTCGGGAGGGCAATGCAGTTGTGAGTCTTCCATCTCACATGCCCCAGACCTGGCCCCAGAGAGCTGCTTTGTTGAGAAGAAATGGGACAGAAGGGCGAGAGACCTTCTTATTCCTGACCCAAAAGAAAGGTACAATCTTGGGGATTAGAAGGGTCCAAGCTTGTTTTGTTTTCCTTCCTGCTTTATGCCAGGTACCCTGAATGGTACTATGTGCACAGTTTTCATCATCATACAATAGCCCATCTGACAAAGAGTCATCATCCATGTTACAGATGATGACACTGAATCGCAGAGAGGTTAAGGATCATATCCACGTGCATACAGCAAGAGGTGGCTGTGGGATTCCAACCTGGGACAGTCTGTGCCCAGCCAAGAGTCAAGGGAGAAAACAACTTTAGCCTCACCATTGGGAGGAAGAGGACCCTGACAGGTTCACAGGGATCCTGGAGGGGCCAGGGTTCCACAAAGAGTGGAGATGGTAGAGTGCAGCTAGAATTCCCTCTTGAATTCAGTGACATGCTAATGAGAAAGAAAATGGCACTGAAAGATGCATTATGGGGGTCTCTGAACTATTCAGATTTAGGAAGGCTGGACGAGAAGGCCAGGTCAAGCAGATGTGAGATCCAATCCCCGTTTCGTCATTTCTAGCTGTGTGACCTAGGGGCTAGTCACTGACCCTCTCTGAGCCTCTGTTTCCTCAGTGGTAATGTGAGAGTGATACTCATAAAGTGCTGCAAAGATTTCAACAGGTAACTGAGGAATGTGCAGTTGCCTTGTTGCCTTGCAGCAGTGGAGGGAGCTGCTCCTTCCATCCTTTACAGGAGACCTAAACAAGGGCAAACGTGAGAGGGGTGCAGACTCATTGGTATCGTACCAGGAAGCCAACAGCCTGTGGAACATGCAAAGGACAGTAGGACAGCAAAAAGACCTTTCTCTCTCTCTCCCCCTCCACACAGGATGTCATATGTGGGCATCCCCTGGAGGATATGAGAATGGTAGAGACCCTCAGTCCCTCTCCAGACCTATACCTCACGATTTGCATTTTATTTATTTATTTATTTAGACAGAGCCTAACTTTGTCACTCTTGGTAGAGTACCGTGGCATCATAGCTCACAGCAACCTCAAACTCTTGGGCTCGAGTAATCCTCTTGCCTCAGCCTCCTGAGTAGCTGAGACTACAGGTGCCCTCCACAACGCCTGCCTATTTTTTTTTTTTTTTTTTTAGAGACAGGATCTCACTCTTGCTCTGGCTGGTCTCGCACTCTTGGGCTCAAGCAATCTACTCGCCTCAGCCTCCAGAGTGCTAGGATTACAGGCGTGAGTCACCAAACCCTAACAGTTTGCATTTTAGCAAGAGTCGAAGGGGATTCAAACGTACCTTCAAAACTAAGATACAGGGCGACACCTGTGGCTCAAAGGAGTAGGGTGCCGGCCCCATATGCCGGAGGTGGCAGGTTCAAACCCAGCCCCGGCCAAAAACTACAAAAAAAAAAAAAAAAAAAAGGACTAAGATGCACTGTTTTATCCCCTGGAAATCTGGGAGCTCCTGGAGGAAGAGAAGAGAGGCACTGTGCGGGGAAGGTTCTGTCTCCTTTTCCCCTGTGGCTTCATTTGCTTGTTTTATGTAGCAGGCTTCCAAATAAGCTTTCCTTTGAAGAACCAGGCCACAGCCAAAGATGTCTGAAAGTCGTCTGTGGTACCTTGTGGAACATCTGTGCTGTGGAGCTCTGCACCACCTTACAGAGCACAGACTGGGTCTGACGCAGTGACACAGAATGGGCTTGGATTGTTCAGTGGACAAAGCAAATCTTGAGTGGTGCCTCTGGCTCAGTGAGTAGAGTGCCAGCCCCATATACCAAGGGTGGCAGGTTCAAACCCGGCCCTGGCCAAAGTGCAACAAAAAAAATAGCCGGGCGTTGTGGTGGGCGCCTGTAGTCCTAGCTACTCAGGAGGCTGAGGCAAGAGAATCGCCTAAGCCCCAAAAGCTGGAGGTTACTGTGAGCTGTGATGCCACAGCACTCTACCCTGGACGACAAAGTGAGACTCTTGTCTCTAAAAAAAAAAAAAAAAGAAAGAAAAGAAAAAAAAGAAAAAGCAAGTCTGTGTCATAGGCCATTTATGTAAATAAGCATGGGTGGGTGTATGTGTATAACCAACTATCCAAACTTAGTGGCTTAAAGCAACAAGCATTCTTTTCTTTTCTTTTCTTTTTTTTTTTTTTTGAGGCAGAGTCTTACTATGTCACCCTCGGTAGAGTGCTGTGGCATCCCAGCTCACAGTAACCTCAAACTCTTAGGCTTAAGCAATTTTCTTGTCTCAGCCTCCCAAGTAGCTGGGACTACAGGCACCCGCCACAATGCCTGGCTGTTTTTTTTTTTGTTTGTTTTTTGAGACAGACCCTCAAGCTGTCACCCTGGGTAGAGTGCTGTGGCATCACAGCTCACAGCAACCTCCAACTCCTGGGCTCAAGTGATTCTTCTGTCTCTGCCTCCCAAGTAGCTGGGACTACAGGCGCCCGCCACAACGCCCGGCTTTTTTTTTTTTTTTGGTTGCAGCCATCATTGTCGTTTGGCAGGCCTGGGCTGGATTCGAACCCACCAGCTCAGTTGTATATAGCTGGTGCCTTAGCCACTTGAGCCACAGGTGCTGAGCCACGCCTGGCTATTATTTGTTTGTTTGTTGCAGTTGTTTTAGCTGACCCAGGCCGGGTTTGAACCCACCACCTTCAGTGTATGTGGCTGGCGCCGTAACTGCTGTGCTATGGGCGCCGAGCCAGCAACAAGCATTGTTATTACTGCTGAGGGTTTGGGGGACTGACTGGGTTTAGCTATGTGGTTTTGCCAGGGTTTTGTGCCATTGCAGTCTGGCAGGGTTTGGGTCAGGAGTCTTCTCAAAGCTTCTTTATAAGATTAGTACCTCGGCTGGGGACACTGAAGCATGTGGCATCCATATCAGCTACAATCTCTTTCTCTCTCTAATCTGTCCTTGTGGTCACTCCAGCATGGGAGCTGCAGGGTAGCCAGTCTTCCTACAAAGAGACTTAAGGCTCCAAAAGCATTATCCTGAGATAAAGAGCCAAGGGGAACCATTATTCTTTTTGTGACCTATGCTTTAGTTTGGGGTCTCCTAGTACCACTGTCATACCTTTTTTTTTTTTTTGAGACAGAGCCTCAAGCTGTCACCCGGGACAGAGTGCTGTGGCATCACAGCTCACAGCAACCTCTAATTCCTGGGCTCAAGCGAGTCTCCTGCCTCCGCCTCCCAAGTAGCTAGGACTACAGGCGCCCACCACAACGCCCGGCCATTTTTTGGTTGCAGCTGTCATTGTTGTTTGGCGGGCCCGGGCTGGATTCGAACCCACCAGCTCAGGTGTACGTGCCTGGCGCCTTAGCCCGTTGAGCCACAGGCGCGAAGCCACCACTGTCATACCTTAATTGGGGAAGCCTACCCAGGTTCTACGGTAGGGGACAGAGCCTCCACCTCATAGGGACTGGCCAGGTTTGGGAAGAGCCTGAGGCCTGGGAAATGTTGTTGTATCCATTTTTGGAAAATATTAATACATTAGACCACAATATGAGCATGTACAGGAAAGCAAATGTATAGAAAGAAGGCCTGGAAGGATCTCTACCAACAAGGCATACCTTTGGGGAAGGTGAAGGCATGTATTACATTTTGTATGTGTTATTTGAGTCTTTTACACTGAGATGATATACATATTATTTTATGTTTCATGAAAAGGAAACTAAATGGTAATTATGGCTAAATCCAGACAATTGCATGGACTGAGGAGGATTCTTCCCCAAGCATTGGAGGGACTCTTCCTTTTGTTTGTCTGGAAGGCTTCTTGGGTTGGTCAGAGGATGTTTTGACAACCAAGGAATACAGGGCAGTATAAAAAAAAAAAAAAAGTAAAGGAAACTAAACAGAAAAAAGAAGAGAAAAGTAAAACTTTGCTGTACACCTTCCATAATAAAAAGGTTTAATAGATTGGTATTTCTGGGAAATGTCACATAATGCATCTGAATTTCATGAAGACACTTAATTAGGTTGATTATAATATCTTTTAAATAAGATGCAGAGATGTGGACAACGTCATACATTTAACAAATATTTAGTGAGGGCCTGCTGTATGTTAATTGAACAACTATACTCAGAAAATCTCCTTAATAGATCCAAGTCAGCTTGGAAGGGCTCCTCTGGTAGCCCCATCCATCACTTCACCCTGTTTAGCACTTTTATTTATTTATTTTATTTTATTTTATTTATTTATTTTTGTAGAGACAAAGTCTCACTTTATTGGTAAAGTGCTGTGGCATCACACAGCTCACAGCAACCTCCAACTCCTGGGCTTAGGCGATTCTCTTGCCTCAGCCTCTTGAGTAGCTGGGACTACAGGCGCCCGCCACAACGCCCGGTTATTTTTCTGTTTTGCAGTTCAGCCGAGGTCGGGTTTGAACCTGCCACCTTTGGTATATGGGGCCGGCACCCTACTCGATGAGCCACAGGCACCGCCCTATTTATTTATTTTTGAGACAGAGCCTCAAGCTGTTACCCTGGGTAGAGTGCTGTGGCATCACACAGTAACCTCCAACTCCTGGGCTTAAGCAATTCTCCTGTCTCTGCCTCCCAAGTAGCTGGGACTATAGGCACCCGCCACAACGCCCTGCTATTTTTTGTTGCAGCCATCATTGTTGTTTGGCAGGCCCAGGTTGGATTCAAACCTGCCAGCTCAGGTGTGTGCTTGTCAAGAAGGTGGCATTTTGGTACAAAAATACTTCAATCTATCAGATTAAAATTGTGGAAAATGGGCTCAGTGCCTGTGGCTCAACGGGCTGAGGTGCCAGCCACGTACACCTGAGCTGGTGGTTTCGAATCCAGCCCGGACCCGCCAAACAACAATGACGGCAGCAACCAAAGAATGGCCGGGCGTTGTGGCGGGCGCCTGTAGTCCCAGCTACTTGGGAGGCGGAGGCAGGAGACTCGCTTGAACCCAGGAATTGGAGGTTGCTGTGAGCTGTGATGCCACAGCACTCTGTCCAGGGTGACAGCTTGAGGCTCTGTCTCAAAAAAAAAATTTGTGGAAAATGTTCAGTTTCATTCTTCCAGTTATCTATTACCATATGTAACAAACCACCTTAAAACTTAGTGGCTTAGGCTTGGCACCTGTAGCTCAAGCAGCTAAGGCGCCAGCCACATACACCAGAGCTGGTGGGGTCTAATCCAGCCTGGGCCTGCCAAACAACGACAACTACAACCAAAAAATAGCCAGGCGTTGTGGCAGGCAACTGTAGTCCCAGCTACTTGGGAGGCTGAGGCAAGAGAATCGCTTGAGCCCAGGAGTTAGAGGTTGTTGTGAGCTGTGATGCCACAGCACTCTACCCAGGGCAACAGCTTGAGTCTCTGTCTCAAAAAAAAAAAAAAAAAAGAAAGAAAGAAAAAAAAATGTAATGGCTTAAAACAATATTATGTCATTATTATTGTGGTTCAGGACTCTACCAAGCTCAACCATGCAGTTCTCACTTGTGACCTCTCAGTGTGGTTGTAAGACAGCACTGGAGACATCTCAAGTCTTCCTCAAGATCCTGGTTCTCAGCCAAGACCTGAGCTGGGAAGGTCAACAGAACACCTATGCTTGACTTCTCCGTGTGGCCTCAACTTCCTCACAACATGTCAGTAGGGTTCCAAGACCAAATGTCTGATAGGACCACATGGAAGCCGTATTTAACTTTCACTGTCCTTAGAGGCTCACCAAGATTCAAGAGGAAGGAACAGGAATAGCACCTCTCAATGAGAGGAGTGCAATGCCCCAAAGTGGGTGGGTGGGTGGGGGATAGGAGATTTTGTTGTAGCCATAATAGAAAATACAGTTTGCTGCAATCACTAATTATTATAGAATAAAAATCAAACAATGGTGCTTTCCTCTTTTCTTTTTTTTTTTTTTTTGAGACAGAGCCTCAAGCTGTAGCCCTGGATAGAGTGCGTGGCAGCACAGCTCACAGCAACCTCTAATTCCTGGGCTCAAGCGAGTCTCCTGCCTCTGCCTCCCAAGTAGCTGGGACTACAGGCGCCCGCCACAACGCCCGGCCATTTTTTGGTTGCATCTGTCATTGTTGTTTGGTGGGCCTGGGCTGGATTCGAACCCACCAGCTCAGGTGTACGTGGCTGGCGCCTTAGCCCATTGAGCCACAGGCGCCAAGCCATCCTCTTTTCTTTTTTCTCTCTCTCTCTCTCTCTTTCTTTCTTCCCCCACTCCACTCCACTCCCCTTCCCTACAGATTCTTACCTTGCCACCAGGCTGGAGTGCACTGGCTGTTCATAGGCTCAACCATAGCTTGCTGCAAACTTGAAATCCTGGGCACAAATGATCTACCTGCCTCAGCCTCCTGAGCAGCTGGGAATACAGGTATGAGCCATGGCACCTGATCCCATTTTCTTTTCAATAACAATCGACTTACACAAAGTAAAAGCCACATCCTTCTACATCAGGCTAGATGGGCTAAGTTATGCTGTAGTGACAGCCATCCCTAAGGCTCAGTAGCTTAGCATAATAAGAGTCTCAGTGCTAGACAAAGTCTGTCTCTCCAGGGAACTACTAGCTGGTGACTCAGCTCATGACATGCCACACCCAGGTTAGTAGGGGAGGCTCTACTCCGCATAGTCACTCAGGGACTCAGGCTGACAGAGGCTCTACCATCTTGTAGCCACACTCTCTTGAACATAGATGCCACATCAGGGAAAGAAAGAGCAGAGACTAACATATGGGATTTTATTGTCTGAGCCTGAAAGTAACACAATATAGTTCCAGTCATATTTTGTTGGCCTAAACTAGTCATAAGTTTTGCCTAACTACAAAGGGGCTGGGAAATGTTTCAGAGTAAATGGAGCTTTTGGTGAGTGTTTGGTGGTCTCTGCCACACTTTCACCTGACCTCTTGGACCTCTTTTCTAGATATGCACAGAGCTCACTTCTTCACCTCTTTCAAGTCATCACTGAGATACTGCCTACTCCATGAAGGCTCTCCTGATCACTCTACTTAAAATTGCAATTCACCTCTCACTCCTCTTCTCTGCCCTGATATCCTTTATCCTCTTTTTCCCCTTTTCCAAAGCATTTATTATTATTTTTTTTTTTTTGCAGTTTTGGCTGGGGCTGGGTTTGAACCCACCACCTCCGGCATATGGGGCCAGTGCCCTACTCCTTTGCACCACAGGTGCCACCCAGCACTTATTAATTCTAACATGCTGAAGTATCTGTCTTTCTCTGTCTGAATGTTAGCTCCATGAGGGCATTGATCTATGAGGGCTTAGGACAGTGACTGGCACAGAGGGCACTTAATAAATATTTCTTTGTTAAATAAAAAAAAATACTTGCTGCTGGCCCAGGTGTGGTTAGATTAACACATCCATGTCCTCTTTGTGGGACTATAAATGGGTGCTATACATTTTTAAAAATAAACTTAATTTTGTAATAATTTTAGATGTACAGAAAAATTGCAAAGATAATACAGAGAGTTCCTATGTACCCCTCACTGAATTTACTTCATGGTTAACATCTTACATTACCTTGGCACATCAAAACTAAGAAACCAATATGAACATATTAACTAAGATTATTTGATTTCACAAGTTTTTCTATTAATGTCCCTTTTTCTGTGCCAAGATCCAGTCTAGGGTACTAAATTGCATTTCACAATACATTTTTAAAATATTCATATTTCTGTGGAGAAAGGAGCCCTCTTATGCTACACTATTGGAAAGACAACCGAGAGATTGTACAAGCTCCAACATGGACAGATTTGGGTTGATTTGCAACAACATCAGTCTGGGCTTCTTTCTGGACCCTGGACTACAGGCGCCAGTAGTGAGTACCACTTTTCTCTCACTTTCTGTCCCCTTTTTCTTTCTGTTAATTGGTTCAGATTTTCTGGAGGACATTAGGCTACATGGAAAATGCATATACGGCTTGGCGCCTGTGGCTCAACAGGCTAAGGCACCAGCCACGTACACCTGAGCTGGTGGGTTCGAATCCAGCCCGGGCCCACCAAACAACAATGACGGCAGCAACCAAAAAATGGCCGGGCGTTGTGGCGGGTGCCTGTAGTCCCAGCTACTTGGGAGGCGGAGGCAGGAGAATCGCTTGAGCTCAGGAATTGGAGGTTGCTGTGAGTTGTGATGCCACAGCACTCTCTCCAGGGTGACAGCTTGAGGATCTTTCTCAAAAAAAAAAAAAGAAAAGAAAAGAAAATGTATATACTTTGATCCAGCAACTTCCCTCCTAGAAAAGTAGTCCAAGGAAATAAGCATGGGAACAAAGATCATGTGCAAGGATGGATCAGCAAGGAAGTTTTTTTTTGAGACAGAGCCTTAAGCTGTCACCCTGGGTAGAGTGCCGTGGCATCACAGCTCATAACAACCTCCAATTCCTGGGCTCAAGCAAGTGTCCTGCCTCTGCCTCCCAAG
>CAUYRH010050241.1:0-22937 GCA_963574655.1 Perodicticus potto
AGGATAGGTCTGAGAATATCCTGGAGAGCTGGTTTAGTTATAGCAAATTTCTTCAACATGTGGATGTCATTAAAGTATTTAATTTCTCCATCATAAATGAAACTCAGTTTAGCTGGGTACAGGATCCTGGGTTGAAAATTCTTTTGTTTTAGGAGATTAAAAGTCAATGATCATTCTCTTCTAAGTTGAAAGATTTGATCATAGAGATCTGATGTTATTATAATGTTCTTCCCCTTGTAGGTAATGGATTTCTTATGTCTGGCTGCTTTCAGAATTTTCTCCTTCATATTCAGTTTAGTGAAGTTAATTATGATGTGCCTGGGGGATGTCTTATTCGAGTTGAGTCGTGCTGGGGTTCTGAAGCTGTCTGCTATCTGAATTTCAGAATCTCTTGGCATGTCTGGAAAGTTCTCTTTCATAATCTCATAAAGAAGAGACTCTGTGCCTTGTGATGCCACGTCATCATTTTCAGGTATCCCTATAAGGTGAATATTGGTTTTCTTTGAGTTATCCCAGAGCTGTCTAAGAGAATGACCCATTTTTACCTTCATTTCTCTACCTCTTTGGAAGTTTGGGAGCGTTTGAAAGCTTTGTCTTCCATGTCAGAAATCCTTTCTTCTGCTTGTTCCATTCTGTTACTGAGGGATTCTACTGTATTTTTCAGATTTTTGAAGGCTGCAACTTTTTATTTCAATGTGTCAAAAATCTTCAGTCATTTTGTCTTTGAATTCATTGAATTCTTTTTTTTTTTTTTTTGCAATATCTACGTTTATTTTAATGTGAGAGGTTTGTTTGTTTACTATTTTGTACTTTATTCCTTAATATTAGGAGGTTAAGAATGAAAAATTTTCCCAAATACTGATCTATAGGTAACATTTTAAGTGGCACACAAAAAGTTCAGTTTCACAAAGAGGAATATTCAGGGAGCTATTTTTGTGCAATTTTAACCCTTATTTCAACCTAAATGCAATAATAATTTGTTAAGGTACTTATATACAAAACCCAATATCCTGAATTACAAAAGAGGTTCCGTGGGACTGTAACTCAAATCCATCCCTCTAAATCCTACTTCTCTATTGGTGAAATTTTACCCAATATGTTTCTTTTCACAGGGCCCTTTTCTGAGCCAATTAAACAGATTTTTGTTTCATTTTGATTTATGCTGAATGCAACATAAAAGTATAACAAGGTAAAAATAAACAGTGTATAAGAAAACTAAAAAAAAAAAAAAGTGGAATCCCCAGACACACACGGTTTTCATTAAGTATATTTCCACAATGAATACGTACTTACAAATATGCAAATAAAACACTACCCTAAATGCTTATCTTGCCATCAATGCTATTCCATTTCTAGGCAATGCCATTCTTGCTAGTGAAAACATTCTTCTTAGAAGCTTCTGCCAAAACTTAACAAATAGCATATTATAGTATATTATAATCCCCAAAATGTCTTAAATCAAAATAGGTTTCCAAAATGGAAGATTCACATGAAACTTTGTCTCTCCAGGAAAATGAAATCATTCTTAGTATCAGAAGAAAAGAACATTAAAAGAAATCAGCCATGGGTGGCGCCTGTGGCTCAAAGGACTAGGATGATGGCCCCATATACCGGAGGTAAGAGGTTGAAACCCAGTCCTGGCCAAAAACTGCAAAAAAAAAAAAAAAGAAAAAAAAGAAAAAAAAAGAAAAGAAAGAAAGAAAAGAAATCAACTTTTAACACAGATAAACATCTATACCAAAAAAACCGGTCTTTTCCTATATCATCCCTTTAAATGAAACATAAAAAATGTTCACTACAATAATCTCAGACTACTTTCATATAAAAACTTCAGAAGACATAAAGCACATAAAGCACATATTTCAGCTTTCAAAGATACCATTAAATTTCACATATTAAACAGCTACAACATAGCTTACATTGGCACAGGTATGTCTAACACATGAATACTATCAATATTTCATCCCAGGCTAATAGTCAGAAAGAACTGCATGATTTGAAAGGTGATTTTACTTATGTGTGGTTATTAAAACTCAGTGAGTAATTCCAGTATGATCATATAAAGGCAAGCAATTAATCCAATATAGCTATAAAAATCAAAAACAGAAAACTTGGTTTCTCTACCTTTTATTTACATAGGTAGATATCAGGACCTTACAGTAGAAAATATAACAATTCTTTCATATGGTTTCCCTAGAACATAATGGAGTTTCAGAAACTACAAAAGATGTCAATATCCATAGTTTGCTTCCTCAAATGATTTCTAGCCCATTTCAATTATTAATTCATAGTAAGCAAGTCTTTAACCCTAGCAAAATTCCCGGGGTCCTTTTGAATCAAGAAGATGATATCTTCAACTTGTACTCAACCTTGTCTGGCAATAGACAAGGCCTTTGTGAGTCATTTCAGTATTGAACTCTATCACAGTAAATATTCTTCAAGAGGAGATATTCTTGAAGAAGATCTACTGACTTAGATAGGATTCTTTTCGTCTCCAAAGCCATACATCATACATCTCAATTCTTCAGAAGAAAGCCTCTGTCTTTTAACCTGTCCACCTTCTGCACCTCCTCTAATTTCTTAATTTTCTTCCTCAAAATCAGGTCTTCCTCCTCATCTGCCACCTCATCTGCCTGTCAGCCTACAGCACCCAGCAGGCTCCCCACCCAGCACATTTCACTACTTGCACAGCCTCATTTCCGTGACTTCCACATTAAAGTGAGATTTGATTGTGTTTTATTTTATTTTTTAACTGAAATACTTAACCGTTTTATTTTCACATTTCAAAATACAAATGAAAACTGCCCCTTTCAGGGGTTTACTTCTTCAAAACTATTCTGTCTTTGATAGGAAGGAAGAGCAAGTCTTCCTTACCATGCTATTAAGAAAACACTCAGAGTCACAGCACCACAATCTCCTGGTGAAAGAGAACAAGTAATATGAAACTGACATAAAGGAAACTCCCCCTCTACCCTTATCTGTCTAGTCAAGTCATTCCAGAACTAGTGTGCACCAACATAGAACCAGCAGGAGGTGTCATCATTGGGGGCCCAGACATCATTGGCATATGACCTCCCATGGGTGGCCTCATTCCAGGAGCTGGTCCCACTGGCATCATCCCAGGAAGAGGAGGATCCATCATCGGCATCATGGGAGGGCCCCACATATGGGGTGCTGTCATCATACCAGGATGAGGAGAACCCAGAAGATTGGGGGGAGGTGGTATCATTGCTCCTGCAGGAGGAGGAGCAGAGAATGGAGAAGGAGATACTTGTGCTTGTTGAAATGCAGGTGTTTTTTTGTCAATCAGGCTCTGGGACTGCTCTTCCATCCATTTATGATAGTAGTCCCTCACATTCTCTTTGTGCTTCCTCCCACTGCAGTGTGTCTTTCACACAGATGGAGAGTGATGGGTGAAATATGTATCACAGTAGTCATTTTTTTTTTTTTTTGAGACAGTGCCTCAAGCTGTCACCCTAGGTAGAGTGCCGTGGCATCACAGTTCACAGCAACCTCCAATTCCTGGGCTCAAGCAAGTCTCCTGCCTCTGCCTCCCAAGTAGCTGGGACTACAGGCATCCGCCACAACGCCCGGCCATTTTTTGGTTGCAGCCATCATTGTTTGGCAGGCCCGGGCTGGATTCGAACTCACCAGCTCAGGTGTATGTGGCTGGTGCCTTAGCCCATTGAGCCACAGGCGCCGAGCCAGTAGTCATAATAAAACTGGGGCATACTCCCTCATGGCCAACTCGACTCCTGTGTAAAGTGAATTTTTAAGAAAAAAGCCTCCATACCAGTGTGGGAGGAAAGAACAGTAGAGCAGGGGAAGGAAGTCTGCTCTATTGGTAATAAAGGTCCACGTTCATCCCATCCTGGATTTAATAGTACCCTAGAGACACGTGGTCCTAAAATATCATGTACCACTTCTTAAGGATAATCTTGTTTCAACAGGTGTGAGTTTTGGCTGCAATCAGCTTCTTAAGGTCCCTGATGGTGTCATTGGTGTTGCATTTAACATGGACCTTCTTCCCCAGATGGTCATTGCAAACAACCTCGGTCATACCGGCAGGAGCTCCAAACTCAAACTTCCAACCTGCAGACACCACAACCTCCAGCCTCAATTGCTCAGATAGTCGATATTTTAAAAACCATGAGAGATTCTTTTGCAATCTCCATGCATTTGAAAACTCACCACTGGAAGGCACGTCCAATCACTACTTTAGCCTTTCAGAGCAATACTGAATTCATTGAATTCTTGAGACATCTTTTGGGTCATCTTTTGGATTACTGCTTGAAATTCTAATTCCATCTTTTCCTCCATTCTGCTGATCTTATTTGCTATCCAGACTCTGAATTCGATTTGTGACATCTCAGCCATTTGCTTATGCAAGGGATCTTGTGCTGTAAATCTACCTTGTCATTCCTTGGGGGAGTTGATCTACTCTGATTATTCATATTGCCAGAGTTTTTCTATTGATTCTGCCTCATGATTATTTTTCACTGTTGCCTGTGACCGTCCTCAGAGTTGGGGAGGTGTCTCTCCCAGATAAGAACCTGGCAGGATCACTCTATTGTTGCTGGATCTTTGTAGGGAGTGACCCTGTGTAGCTCCTCTGGGACTGACCCACCCAAGGAGTTCTGGCTGCGGGAGCAGCTCCAGAGTGTGGCACGCCCAGATCAAGCAGCAGGGCGTGGGATGGGGCACCCAGTGGCCTTTGCAAAGGGAGCCCATGCCTCCAACAGTCTCTGGGAGGGAGGAGGACTCTGAAGGGAGGGTGGCAGGTCTGGGGCACTGATCAGAGCCAGGCGGGGACTGGGCAGGTGGCAGGCCAAGGGTGGGCGGGGTACAGATTGCCTGTGAGAGAGTCTTGGTGGACTTTCTGGCCACTGTTGGTGGTGGGTCAAGGCCCTGTGGAGTGCCAATCAGGTCTGCGGCAGTGCCAGTTGGGCTGCCCAGGAGTCCTGGCAGAGTTCCTGGCCACTGCTTGTGGTAGGTCAAGGCCTGGTGGGGTGCCATTTGGGGCTGCCGGGGTCCCGGCAAAGTGGAGTTTCTGGCTGCGGTGGGCCGTGGGCCTCTGGCACAGATCTGCGAGAGGGAGTTCTGGCAGACTTCCTGGCTGCTGCTGTTGGTGGGCCAAGGCCCAACAGGGTGCCAATCAGGCCGCACTGGCGTCCGAGCAGAGTTCCTGGCCTTAGGGCTGGTGGGGCCTTGGTGGGGCCCCTGGTCCGGCAGATAGGGAGGGTGGGTGCTCAGTTTCAGCAGAGGTCAGTCTTCTGGTGCGTCAGGTAAGGGGGGAAGGGTGTCCTGGAAGTTCAGAATGGCGGAAAACTTTAGTTCAGTTTTTCTGCCTGAAGCTTGGTTTCTTGGAGTCACAGCTTGCCTCAGAGGTGACCTGCAGTTATCACTTCTCTCTCTCGGCTGGGTTCCCAGTCTTCAGCTCAATTGTGCAGTTTCTGAAGGTTATCTTTCCTTTTGGACAGGAGCCTCTGTTGGAAGCTGCTTACAGTTGGCCATCTTGCGCCTCCCCTCAAGATTGTTTACTTAGATTTTTGTTTTATTTGCTATGCAAATGTTCTTCTATCAGCTGATTTTTTAAAAGAAAGCTCATTCACAGGAATCAGTGCCTTTAAGTCACTGTTCTAAATAAATCAGTACTACTAGGGACTCATAGGAATCTTAGGGGCAGGTGGGGATGGGTTGGATGAAAGAGATTCAGGAGCCAAGGATTGGCATGTTTTAGAAACATTCTCTAAGAGATGTGGTGGCTACTCATGTGGCCATAAGACATATCCATATCATATGATGTGTATCTGTAATTAGACTTTTCACAAGAGTCTTAGGAATGCTTAAAATAATGTTTGAACAATTCCAAGCCATGGGATTGTGATAGTCACATCGTATCTCTTTGCTTTGGTTTGCTCATAAGCAGAATGAGAGAGTTGCCTCCACTTCAGTGGAATATTAAAATACCACAGAGGCAATCACAGGGGTGGAGAGGAAAGCACACTAGTTTGTAGTCAGCAGACCTGGTCCTGGACCCATTTGCCACTTGTTGCTGCATTACCTCATGTCAGCAGTTCTCAACTAGGTGTTATATTGTTCACCAGAGGACAGCGGGCAGAGTCCCAAGAAATCTGTGGCTGTCACTGTTGTCAGGGGTGGAGGTGCACCAAGTGAGTAGAGCCCACAGATGCTGCTAAATGCTCTATGACACTCAGGACTGAGCCTCACGAGCAAGATTTGCCCAGCCCAATGACACCCGGATTGGGAAACCCTGATTTAGGGTTTCACCTCAATCTTTACAGCATTGGCTTCTGGATTAGTTAAATACTGTTTTGTTTGTTTGTTTGGAGGGTAGTACATAAGATAACTGTGAAAGCACATAGATAGCTATGTGAAAGTACATACTAAGTGAGAAAGGATAGTGATATTTGTGGTCTTACAGGGGGTTGTGGATGTCACAGGGACAATAACAGTAAAGGAGGTCTTCAAGTGGGCAGAGCCAAGGGTGGGAAGTTTGTGGAGGTGGTACCATCTGGGAGGTGCTACCGAGCGCAACATCTTGCTTCCCAACACTTGTGTTACTGTCAATTTTTTTTCCTGTGGCCTTTTTGATAGAATTTCATGGAAGGTATAGGAGACATTGATGCCTGGGTAGTGTAGTGGCTGAGGTCCTGAGGTTTGAAGCTAGACAGATGTAAGTGTAAATGCTACTTTGTCATTTCTGGGCTGTGTGATTTAACGTTTCTGGAACCTAGATTCTTCATCATTAAGATGGATAAGATGGATACAATATTTCCTACTTCACTAGGCTGTCCTGAAGTTTCAAAAAAAAATTTCACATTAAACTAAGTCTCTGATCATAAAATAAATGGGATCCTTCATCAGAGTAATTGTGATTTGGATTCTTCCTGGGTGGGGACACACAAATCAGTACTTCGCAATATTTCCCTGAGATACATTTATGTACGTATTAATTCCTAGCCCTGTTTTCTTCCTCTTACAAAGACAAGTTACTTGAGTTAAAAAGGACATTTTTTGACTGCTAGGTATAAAACCAATGGTAGTTTACTCCAGCTTTCAAATTTTGAGGTATGTGGTAGATTAAAATTCTTGTTTTATTTTCAGAGGAGAGAGTTTTCCTAAAGCTGTTATTTTGTAGCATGAGCAACTGAAACCAGGAGAATGAGTTAATTTTTATTAAGACCAGAATGAGTTGTCACAATCCCAAGTTTTTTTTTTAAAGAGTATTTTGGGAAAATGAGGACAATTATCCCTAGTAAAAAGTAAAACAACAACAAAAGGTATGATTTACTGACTCCCTACTCCAGGCCAGGATGTTACTCTACAGGATTCTATTTCATCCTCCCACAATAGTCTGGTAATTTTGTTTGGGACGAGGAAATTTAGTCCTAGAAACATCAGTCTGTCCTAACTACCGTGTGACTTTAATGAAAAGAACTGGCATCTGAGTGTGAGTCTCCCAGAAGCCAAAGTCCACAAGCTTCCTCTATGCTACGCTGCCTTTCTCCCATTTGGCTTTGAAATGAATTTCTACTCTGTCTATCATATTTATTATCTCAAGTTTCCTCCTAAATTATATAGTTTATTTCCAAAATAAATATTTGTTCACATAAAACTCTATATTCACAGGAAACAAAAGATTAAAAATCGCATAATCACTATGAAAACTTCTGGTTGTGTTCCTATGGGAAAGGGAAGCTGTGGTTTGCAAGGAGCACATGCAGGCTCCTCTTACTAGCAGTTTGTGGGGCGCTGAGATGCAGAAGGGTGGGGGAAACCATTGGGTAGCCAGAACACATAAATATGCATTTGAAATCCCTCAATAAGCAGTTTGCATTCAATGAAATGATCTTTTGATACTCTCTTTATAAATAAATACCTTGTCCAACTATTAAAAAATCAGAATAATCCATGCAATGTTCTGGCCACTAGATGTCACTATTGCTTACGAAATGGAACGGCTCACTCAGGACACCCAGAGCGTTGATGTGTATTTTGTTGAATGACTCCTATGCTTTTCCCTGAAGTTTACCCTTTAAGTAAGAACTATGAGTGATATAAGAGAGACAAAGCATGTGGTTTCTGACCACAAGAGAATTGTGCTTTCCCTACCCTCAATTCAGGTGAATAGTTAGAGTATCACAAGAGTGTGCGTTTTATGACTAGTTGCGAATGTGAAGAGTAAACAAGAACTGTAAGATCAGAGACAGAGAGAGAGAGGGAAATGTGAACTGCACTGGACATGGAAGTTCTGGGTTGATGTTCTAGTGGTTGAGTAGGAGGAGAGTTAGGAGGAGAGCAAGATTATTTCAAGGAGGGGCAAGGCACAGTCACTCGTATGGAGGTTGGAATAAATGCAGAATTTGGCTGAAGTGGAAGATTCACCTGGGGAAGAGTGGCATTGGTTGTGGGGGTGACAAATTGAAAAGAACCATGAAACAGAAGAGAAACTTGAACTTATCTTCCATTCTGAATTTGCCTCTAAAAGTTTTTGAGGAGAGTTGATTTGGTGAAAATCACCTTTTGGGAAGATTAACTGCCAGTAGTGAGCAGAGTGGGATGATCAGGGTCTCAGTCATGGTAAGGAGAGTGCATTTTACTAAAGCAAGTGAACAAAGTCAGTAGTGTTTAAGTTACAAGCTATGGCAGAAGATGAGTAAGGTCAATACCAAAATCTACTGTGCCACCCCAGTGGAATCAAAATCTGAGGCTTAAGCCTTGTGAATGGCTCTTCATTGTTCACAGGCAGTGGCCCTCCAGGTCGCCTAGCACTATACTTCCAAGCTCCTGTGTCTGCCTCTCTTCTGCTATTAGTTCCTTGAGCTCACTGCACTGCTTTCTGCTTCCAGCTTCACTCACATTCTCTCCATCTCCATCCACTTCTCCCTTTCCCCCTGCCTCTAGCTTACCTCATACTCACTGTGTGGTTTCAGCTCAACTGTCACTTTCTCAAGAAGCCCTCCCCATGTGTATATCAGTTTCTCTATAATATACCCTTGGAATCATGGGTTTTTCCATTGTAGCACTTATCCTTTTTCATTTCTATCTCACACTTACATGATATTTTAATTAACCCCCATTAGTCTAGTGGGTCAGTCAATTCTCTCAAGCATGATTACATTAGAAAAGACACAGTGTAGCTATGGATATCACTCTTTGAATTTTATGTTGTGTTTTCATGTAAATTCCATGATAACAGGGTCCACATCTGCATTTGCCCACCATTATGTCTATTCTTATCACTTTGGATGACAGAAAAGAATCACTGCTTCTCTATTCTTGTGTCTGTAATGATCCCATGAAAAAGAGAAGGCATGGTTAAGAAGTTGAAAATTCAGAGTTAAATAACTCTAGATGAGAAGATTTTAATCACTTTAGTGGTACTTCAAGTAGCCTGAGAAAAGCCTCTTTTCTAGTTCATTAACACGGTGTGCAATACAGAGCTAACATCTGTGTGGCAATGATAGGATTCTCTGTGGCCAGCCTGCTAATTTTGTAACCCATATTGATGTCTTGCAAATGACTTAAATTCTTTCCCAGGATTTTTCTGGTAACCCTCTTGTCATAAGCAGCAGGTCAGTCAATTCTCTCAAGCAACTGACAGCATGACTATATCAGGAAAGACACAGCATAGCTATGGATATCACTCTGTTTGCATTTGGATGTTGTATATTTAAAAAATGACCAGAGCCATATTTCCAGTTCCATGTGCTTTTCCAAAGGACTATCATACCCCTTCGAGAGTTGAAGTCTTTCTTCTTCTCCTTGAAATTGGATGGCATTTTGTGGCTGTCTCAACAAATCGAATGTGGTGATCCTTAGTCAAAAGCCTTTCCTGGCTCGGCACCTGTGGCTCAACAGGCTAAGGCACCAACCACGTACACCTGAGCTGGTGGGTTCGAATCTAGCGCAGGCCTGCCAAACAACAATGACAGCTGCAACCAAAAAATGGCCGGGGCTGGGCATTGCAGTGGACGCCTGTAGTCCCAGCTATTTGGGAGGTAGAGGCAAGAGATTCTCTTGAGCCCAGGAATTGGAAGTTGCTGTAAGCTGTGATGCCACAACACTCTATCCAGGGTGATAGCTTAAGGCTCTGTGTCAAAAAAAAAAAAGCCCTTCCTATGTGTATAAACCTCAACAGCAATCCATCTTTGTATTATTCATCTTCATATCATTAATCTTTTTACACCCGTGGAGGAACATAGTGCCTGGTAACACTTCCTACTGCCTTTGAGAATTTTGTCAAGTTAATAGATATCTCTATGAATCCCTTTTCCTATCTGTGAAAGAAGATAAAAGCTCTAACTCCTTGTGTTGCTCTAAGGATTGAAGGATAAAGTCATGCAAGGCACTGGCACCTAGTAAAGGAAATATAAATTTAGCTATTACAATTATTAGAGTAACTTCAAAATGGAGGAAACATTCCGCATTCCAGAAAACAGATCTAACAAATAATAGTTTGAGATACATTAATCAGAATTCTTGATCCCACTTTCCTGCTCCTCCACTAGGCAGATTTGAATCCATTACCTTTTCCCTACCTTTGTTTTCTTTGCACATTGCTCTCAGAGGGAGGGCAGGCACAGCTTCAAAAGAGGACATTAGTTAGATTGAGGAATGGATTTTTAAACCTATAACAAACATAAAAGTCTTGCAAGTATCTGTTGCAAGCCACGTACTTGTGACAGATAATGTGCTTTAAAATTTCACAAGCTTGGCTTTGAATACTAAAATACATAGTCTTTGAGCAGCACCTGTGGCTCAGTGAGTAGGGCGCTGGCCCCATATGCTGGAGGTGGCGGGTTCATGCCCAGCCCTGGCCAAAAACTGCAAAAAAAAATAAAGCTTGATGTATATAAAAAAAAAATACATAGTCTTGAAGGTAACAAGGCATGGAGATTATGCCAGCATCAACAGAATCTATGGTGATGTAAGGGGTAATGGCAGAGACCCAGATCTGACCCAGTTCTTCCCCGCTCCCTGCCTCTCAATGCTGTGTTGTATCTTGGGGCTCCATCAAATAGCCAGGGGAGACTAGAAGCCTGTTGACCCTCTTTGGTTGGAATAGCAGACCTACCAGACTGGCCATGGAATGAGGAGTCTGAACTGACAGCCTGAGGGCCTCCTCACAGAGTCTCTTTTATCCAAATGTGAAAGAAGACATTCAAGGGGGTGCAAAGTGTTAATCCAGTTGATTTGAAGGAAACTGTGGCAAGACAAGGAAGACGTGTGTGTCTGTGTGTGTGTGTGTGTGTGTTTTGGGAACAATGGCTAAAGGGCATTTCATCAGTGTCTTCCAGTCCACAGCAACAAGCATGTGTTGAAGAGATTTACAGCTCTGCAGACACCAGGCACAAATAATTATATTTATTTTGGTATGACTTATTTTGATCTGATTGGTATAAATTCTTCAGTGTGAGTGAGTAATTTGAATACTACTTCTTTAGGTACAGATTACTCCAGCTTTAGAAAGGAAGGAAGGCTTTTTGTCTTCCAGTGAGTAGACAGCATAGCTTTGTCCAGACAGAAGGGCAGCAGTGCCCCTCTGCAAGCTCAGGGAATTTAGGGCAATCTCCTGACCATTTCCTGTTGATGGCCCTTCCTGCTGCATGGACCCCTTGGACGTGGTTGCCCATCAGTCTAAGTAAGCTCCTCGCCATGAAGGCACGGTCCAGGCTTTAGAGAAGGCCAACAAAAATATTACTCTCCTGGAGATGCGTGCTGCTTCGTCAGGACTTGCAGCTCTCAGCAACATTAACCTTCTTATCACTGCAATCTGGAAGAGCACATGCTGTTCTTGATGATCTTGGCAATGAACTTTATGAGAAAATGTTGTGGAAGTTGCCTTTTCCAGTTATAGCTAAACCACCAGGGTCAAATTCTATTTTGCACTCTAGATCCACTGATGAATACTGTTGCAGAGACAAAGCGCTCTAAAACTCTTTGGACCTCATGAGGTTCAGAAGTAAAGCACCCTAGAAGGGCGATTCCAAGAGCGTAGTGATCAGAGTACTTTGGTTCTTGTTCTAGCTTTGACGTTCACTGGTTCTAACATCCAAAAAAGTATTTTATTTTCTATTCTTCAGTTTTGTTTTTTCGTAAAATAGGCAATAATGTGCTCACCTTGTAGGATTTGGGGACTAAATTAGGAGCCACGTAAAAAGTACAGTGCCTGGCACTTGTGACTTCTTGAATGAATAAGAGTTGACTTTGTTATTATGTTTAGTATTATTTCTAATATTATGGTGTCAGAAAATATTGGTTGGCTACTCTGTAAACATTTCCTGTTGCTCCATTTTCCTTATAAGAAAGCACTTATTTTTATATTTATCTGGGAGCCACCAGCTAAAAGGTTTTGAATGAATTAACCACTTCCTAATAAGTGGTTCCCCTTTATTTCTGAGCATATAGGAGAACAACACTTTTCAGCCTGCCCAAAGGTAGGTATGGCCATGTGATTTCCTATGGCCAAAGAAATATGGGAAATGATGTTTGTACCTTAAACAATGACACTTCTGATGAAAATTCCAAGAGAAGATGAGTATATGTGGAAATGTAGAATGAAGAGCAGACTTTTCACCATCGAAATGACTAAAACATGGTTGTCTTCTATTGCCATAGCATTACTTAATCCACCCCAGCTGGGACAGAAGAGAAAACTCCATGAAACCTAGTTCATCCTTTTGTCAGTTAAATTTTCTTTTTCATTTTATTTTTCAGAAGTTGTTATCACTGCAATCAACTCATTTTGTATAAATTGCTGGAAATTACTTAATCATAGGTCATATCAAGCTGTACTGATTTTAATTTTTGCCATTGTAATTTTCTTATGTGGCCGATATTTCTAACAAGCTCCATTTGCTTGTGCCAAATTTTGCAGATCTAAATTCTGATAAGAAGTTACAAGTCATTGATATTTTAATCAGTAATGAAAGATTATGAGGAAGAGGGTACAACATAGAACAGACTTGAGGACCAGATGGATGGAAGTCTAATCCTGACTCTGCCAGGGCTCGCTGGGCCACTTGGGGCATGTAACTTAACTTCTCTGTGTTTCATTGCTGTAATCTATAAAAGTGATCATATTAGCATCTAACTGAGAATATTTTATGAGCGTTAAGCAGTTACTTTTTTTTAAAGTTCTTAGAATTGCATGGTACTAAAAAAGTTTATATGAAAAATTTTAAGTAAATCAAATACTCAGGTTTAACTATTGTCAACAATATTATTTTTATTATTTACATAAAGCATAATTATTACTTGCTCTGTGCTTGTGGGTATCAGTTCTGTTGATGAGGTACAGACTTTAGTCAGCTTTTAATCTGTAAAAATTTCTACCATGAGGGCGACACCTGTGGCTCAAAAGAGTAGGGTGCTGGCCCCATATACCAGAGGTGGTGGGTTCAAACCCAGCCCTGGCCAAAATTGCAAAAAAAAACAGAAAAAAAATTTACTATGAGTAGAATATTTGTGTTGATTATTTGTACTAATAATATGAATTATAAATTATTTAAAGTGTTATGTTTAAACTTTATCAAAACCATAAGAAAACTCTGAATAATTTCCTATAAATATTTTAGAATTAGTCTATGTCTAGGATTGACTTATGGTATTACAAGTTGAATTTTCTAGTATTTTTATAGTTTCATGTCTTTAAGTTTAAATCTTTAATCCAGTGTGAGTCTATCTTTGTTAGTGGTGAAACTCTTGAAAGAATTGGCCTGGGTGAATACTTTATGAGGAGGACCCCCCAGGCAATTGAAGCAGTGTCAAAAATACACTACTAAGACTTGATGAAACTAAAAAGCTTCTGCACGGCCAAGAACACAGTAAGTAGAGCAAGCAGACAGCCCTCAGAATGGGAGAAAATATCTGCAGGTTATACCTCTGACAAAGGTTTAATAACCAGAATCCACAGAGAACTCAAATGTATTAGCAAGAAAAGAACAAGTGATCCCATCTCAGGATGGGCAAAGGATATGAAGAGAAACTAAAGAAGACAGGCACACAGTCTTCAGACACATGAAAAAATGCTCACTATTCTTAATCATCAGAGAAATGCAAATCAAAACTACTTTGAGATATCATCTAACTCCAGTAAGATTAGCCCACATTACAAAATCCCAAAACCAGAGATGTTGGCGTGGATGTGGAGAAAAGGGAACACTTCTACATTGCTGGTGGGAATGCAAACTAATACGTTCCTTTTGGAAGGATGTTTGGAAAACACTTAGAGATCTAAAAATAGACCTGCCAGTCGATCCTATAATTGCTCTACTAGGTATATACCCAGAAGACCAAAAATCACATTATAACAAAGACATCTGTACCAGAATGTTTATTGCAACCCAATTCATAATTGCTAAGTCATGGAAGAAGCCCAAGTCCCCACCGACCCGTGAATGGATCAATAAATTGTGGTATATTTACACCATGGAATATTGTGCAGCCTTAAAGAAAGATGGAGACTTTACCTCTTACATGTTTACATGGATGGAGCTGGAAAATAGTTAGCAAAGTATCTCAAGAATGGAAGAAAAAGTATCCAATGTACTCACTCTTACTATGAAACCAATTTATAGCTTTCTTATGAAAGCTATAACACAATTATAGCCCAAGAAGAAGGGGAAAGGGAGGGGAGGGGAGGGGGGAGGATGGGTGGAGGGAGGGTAGTTGGTGGGACCACACCTATGGTGTATCTTACAAGGGTACATGTGAAATTTACTAGGTGTAGAATGTAAATGTCTTAATACAATAACTAAGAAAATTCCGTGAAGGCTATGTTAATCAGTTTGATGAAAACATTTCAAATGATTTATAAAACCAGCACATTGTACCCCATGACTGCATTAATGTACACAGCTATGATTTAATTAAAAAAATATAAAAAATTAGGATGAAGACCATTATATTCCTTTTCCCCACTAGTACTTAATATTGCTTTAGAAATTCTCTTCACTGAAGAAATATTAAAAAGAAATAATTTCTATAGCATTTGGAAAAGAGAAGACACAATTATCGTTGCTTGAAGAAGATAGGGTAGCATTGGAAACAACATAAAATGTCTTGGACAACATTAGAAACAGTAGAAAATATCTTGTTATAAATGAATTTTACAAAAGGATAGAATAAATGGTAACTATTTAAAATCCCTATGGCTTTAATCTGTGCCAGCAGGACTTACATATTAAACATAATGGGAGACATGGTGACATTCATACTAGGACCTAGTTTTAAAAATAATAACCATCTATTATTGACTTGAAAGTCTCACCAATAACAGAAACAGTGGACTAATATATATTATATGTATTACATTCTGTATTTTTATAATAATGTAATCTGGAAAAAAAGTGTCCTTAAACTATTAGGAAGAAAAAAAAAGATTTACAATTCATTAAGTGAAAATCATTGATAAACATAGAGTATTTTGAAAAAAGTTTTAAAGAGCAAATAGGGAATCTTGCAGGGCTGGGGATAATGGAGATGGAGCCTGGGGTAGTAACAGTGATCACAATACCCCCCTTGAATTTTAAATTTCCCAGGCTCTCAACATAGCACACGAGGATCCCTCATAATCATCAGGCAGGGTCCCTATGTCTCACATGAGTCATTTTGTGGAATAATTCAATCCCACAACCAATTATGCCCCTGTAATCTCAGTGTTGTTGCAAGGGCCTATCAAGAGGAAAGGGAAAAGAAGAGAAAGAAATGCTAACATCGAAGGGAATTATGGTGTAGGATAAAGGCAGACAAAACCTTGTTTCTACAACACAAGGTTGGTAACTTATAGATTGGATAGAATCCAGTCAAAATATCAATGAAATCGTATTTGTGGAAATTGACATAATATAATATTAATATTCAGCTATTAGAATAACTAGAAAAGAATACCACTTTTGTTTTTTGCAAGAAGGGTAAAATCATTTCCAAGGACATGGCATTCCAATGTCTGGATTTGCAACAATTATTTCACTAATGTTGCAGAAGTGTTATTTGCTAACTGCTATGAACTTCAACTACCAAGAAAAGAGAAATACAAACAACCACAAAATTTGATTTTTTAATAGAAATTTAAATCTATGTTCAGGGCAGTTAATGCATAACATTGTGGAGAGTCAGAAGGAAAGAGAAAGGTTTAAATCATCCACTATTGGTTGAGGGCAATGTATGTGCCAGGCCTTGTGATAAACACTTCATCTCCTTTAATTCGCACAACACTTTGGTATTAATGCCACTTATTTAAGAGTAAAACAAAGATCAGCGTGCAGTTAGGATTTGATTTCAAATTTTTCTGGCTCCCTACCCTGTGCTTTCACATTACCACCATATCTTATCTGAATGCTAACTTCACTGACTGCTGTCATTTGTTATAGTGTTATAGCATTTTTTTTAAGTGGTACACCTAAAGAGTTTAAAACTTAAATAAGATACCTGGTGAAAAATACTATGTTCTTGGAAAGTGTTTGCTATGTTCTTTTTTTCTTTTGTAGGATATAATGATATTTATCCTAATACATATCTGCATCCCAATCACATTCTCAACCTGTAAATGGCTGTGTAACCTTGGACAAGGACTTAGACATGTGGAGCCTTGACCCTCAATTCCATCAGAATACATAAAACCTCGTCAAGCAACCCAGAAAAGAGGATAGTGCATTTTGTCATGACTCCATCACAACCATTTTGATAAAACATACACTTTCAGGGAGTGGTGCCTGTGGCTCAAAGGAGTAGGGCACTGGCTCCATATGCCAGAGGTGGCAGGTTTAAACCCAGCCCCTGCCAAAAACTGCAAAAACTGCAAAAAAAAAAAAAAAAAAAAAAAAAAGATACACTTTCAGAATTGATTCAGTGATGTTTATTTTGGGTATGATGATGTTGTTTTATTGCCTCTATTGTACATTAAATGTTGGGTGTGGCACCAAGCCTAGTGTGAGAAGTGAAGAGGAAAACATTAATCTGGCCCACACCTAGCTGTGTTCAAATCAAAGGCACAAATAAAGATAACTGAGTCAAAATTTGGCATACAGAAACATTGACTTTCTTGCATGGCAAGTCTTTGTTTCTACAGAACTATTGTATATAAACTATGAAAAGAAGTGCCACATGGAATCACATCATTTTTTCAGTAAGAGAGCCTGGAAAAAATGTATTTTATCAAGTAAAATACACAGACACCAAGTATATGTTAGGTGCTAATGCTATGTGTAGAAGGCACATAGGAGATTTATGTAGAGTTCCTGCCCTCAAGGTTCTTAAAGTGTAGTAGGGGGCAGGGAGTGACATAAACAGGCAAATCATAACCTTTCTCAATGATCTTCTTGGGCTAGAAATAATTCTTTCTCATTCAGACTTCAGTTAGGTTTCAATGATGCTGAGAGGTTAAATGACTAAGATCCTGAGTGGTGGAGCTAGAACTTACACATACATATATCTGACACTGAAACTAATCCTCTTTCCATTCATTATGAAGACACTTTAGTAATTGTAGAGGTACTGCCATTTTTAATTCCCAGTGAGACAGTCATTCTATTCTTCAAATGATTCACCTACAAAATCCAGGCATAAAGCATGGTTTAGCTTGCCCATAGAGGCCAGATAGCTTTCAATAAAAGCTCAGATAAAATTTGCTGACACCAATGGACCACATGTATCCATATTCTTGACTGTTTTGTGTGTCAAGAAGGAGCAGAGAGGTTGGAAAATGAAAACCATAATATCTGGCCTTCCTATGGAAAACAGATATTTTAACCAGTATGAAGAGCTGCGAAGCTGTAGATACCCCTCTGTTTTTGACATCTCAATGGAGTCTAATCCTAAAAGAGCAGTTTCCCAAAAACAGTTTGTAGCCAGAAAAGGAAAGGTGAATGGCCCGACTCAGAGCCATCAGCCATTCACAGATGGACAGGGCTTTCCATCTCAGGGTTCCTTGTGGGAAGACACCAGAAAAAGTTTCTTTAGAGCCCTCAGCAGATTTTTAGAAGTGTAGGTAAAAGAGATATGAGACACGTTTTGGTGCCTATAAATAAAAGCATATTTACAGTTTGGAATCACCAGAACCAGAATTGAAAACTGACTTGAGCACTGGCTAGCTATTTGATATTGATTCTAGTACAATTTGTGACTCATTGTATTCATTCAACCAATGACTATCAATCAAAAGAATGTGTTTGTTTTGTCCACTAGACTGTGAGACCCTTGAGGGAAAAGACCATATTTCACTGGTCTTTGTAAATCCTGTATCCATCCAAATCACTGCCTAAATTCTGTTAAGCCCTACTGAATTTTACTTATTTCTTTACTAAGAAACACTGATATGAAAAACATTCCTTCAATGTCAACATAGCACAGGACATACTAGTAATGTAGACACCATGTATTTTGTTTTTGTGTACCAGGTACCAAGAAAATTCTTCTGAACAGCTATGAGTTTTTGAGGGCAAACATAACTGACTCCTTATGTTTGGCAAAGCATACAGTAGCTGGCACATTACAGTACATGATATGAATTGTTTAGCCTTGATCTCAATCACAGGACAATCGCTCAGTGCTTCTGCTTTATCTGTGCAGAGTCTATACTTTCATTTACTTAACATTTTTTATAATACGAAGTGTCATTTGAAAGGAAACATCATGCTAAAGTTATAAACAAAGAACACAAAATAATATGGAATATCTTTAAATGAAATTAAGATTCAATACAAAGAATACTAAGCTAGTGATCTGTATTAAACTAATTGCTTTCTATTTCTTCTCTCTTTCAGTATTTGAAATAGTTCTTCCAAAAACATTTTCCCATTACCACAGATGACATGAAGACCTGGAGAAGTAAGGTAATGTAACAGAGGTTAAAGATATGAAAATGTGGAAAATGTATTAAGAGTTACTTTAAAACTGGCTACCCTTTTGGAGAATTAAAACATGCCTTTCCACCCAAGCCAGTAATCAAAGTGCCAAAAATAATGTTCTTTCTTTTTCTGTTTTGTGGTATCTTAAACCACAAGAGGTGGCTCAACAGGTTGCCTGGACAAGGATAAGAAGGTCATTGTCATGGGAGATAAGTTGGACAGAAACCACTAATTATATATAGTTAAGCGCCAATGGCCCAAAGCCATCACATATGACATTGGTCAAAGATACCTGAACCCAACCTCTCAAATCCCCCCTTTTAAAAAGCCCTCTATTTGTGCTTGAAGGCAGGATGGCAGTCTTTCAAGATGCTAGCCTGCCACCCTCCTCATTTTTGAGCAAATTAATAAACTTCTCTTTCCTTTTCCTGAAACCACTTTTATTTGTTTTTCCTTCTTACTGATTCAGCCTCAAAGATAAGTACAAAACTTTTGGTAACAGTGACATAGCCCAGTGTCACACAACTGGTGTAAAGGAGGACTACGACTCTAAACAATGTATTTTCTTTTCCTAATGCTAAAGGCCACAGAGGATGCAGTATAGACCTAGTCCTTAACTTCATTATTTGTAAGTGATTCCCCCTGAGCCCTTTCCCCTTTTTTCAAGGATCCAACTGTCCTTGGTTTTCAGATCAATTCTTTACACTTTCAGCTGCTCCTCATCCCACAGGCTGTTCCCAGATCTTCTGGTCCAAGATCTGCTAGAACACAGAGGAACGTTGTACATTTTTTAATCTTTCTGAAAACATAAAACAAATGTTATCTGTACTTCACTGGGAATTATTAAGGAGTGAGCATCCTGAGGAGGCTCTTTGTGATCTGGTTCCTGGGAGTAAGAATGCAGATAGGGCCTAATAGAGAGATGGAAATTGTTCTCCCTCTGCAAAGGTCTGGGAGAGAAGATGCAGCCTGGAGTATCTAGAGACTACTGTGGAGTAAGAAAGGAAGAGCAGGAAGGAAGGAACTAACAATGAGCTGTTGTTGATCTGCAGGAAATTTAGGAGACATGGGAGGGAACAGGGCCAGGCTCGTGTGCACACCCAGAAAATATCCTGTGGATTTAACTAGAGTGAGATGTAGCAAATTACAGGGATTCACATAATGAGGACATTGCTTTCCAAATGGACGCTGTGACTAGCAACTTTCTCTGTGGGTTAACAAAACTCTTCCCTCTATTTTCCAAAGCTGAGTGGCTAAATAAAGAAACCTTACGAAGGTAAGATTAAGAGCACAGGTTGGTCCAACAACCAATGGATCTGCGGCTGGTAACTGAATCCAAGGGCCAGAAAGTGCAATTAAGAGAAATAGAGAAAGGGACCATGTTGTTTATTAGCACCTCCATCCTGTCTCCACTCTTTCAGGTAATTCATGTATATCATTCAATGCAATCTTCAGAGCAAATCTGCCAGGCAGATGTTGTCAATATATGACAGATGAAGAAATAGCAGCCCACCAAAGTGGTACGAAGATTATTTTAAACTGAAAACAACTGAATAGACAGCAGGCACAGAGAGAAACATCTAAACTCAAGCAGAAACTCCCAAAATGCAACTCCTGTTGCCTCCAAGGGAGCTTCCTATTGGAAAGAAGACTGACCCTTAGAACTGAGAAATGCTAATTCAGCTGCCATTAAAATTCCCTCAGGGAAACTTCCAGATAGGAAGGAGATAAACTACTCATTTCCATTAGTGTCAAAAAGCCCAGGGGAGCCTTCCATACTTTTTCACCCCTCTCCTTTGTTACAAACTGTTGTTAGGTCCCTCTGGAGGAGGATGTTCCCCCGGTTGGTGGTTCCCAGTGTCAAGAATGAGCACTGATGCCTCATAGATGATGGAGTGATCACAAAATTCAAAGCATTTGCCATCAACATACATTCCTTACAGAACAGAGCACACAAATTGCAAGGAAAACAAGAGAGCGAGGGCTCCCACTAAGACAGTCGAGAAGAAACCCTGAAGTCTGAACACACAGCCCTGGGTGGGGAGTGGGACAGGCTATGGCAGGGGCGCTACTGCTGATGGAGCAGAGCCTACTGCCACTGTAGCAGCTCCTCCTCTTGCTTGCACATGCCAATACTCACCAGGGAGACACCACGGCAGGCTGCCTCCCCTTGGCAAGACGTGGACCTGTTTGGCGGGAGCTGGCTCTGCTCTGGTATGGGGCATGGCCTAACATCATTCCTCCCACCCCCACAGAGACAAATCTTTGAGAATTAGGGGTGAAGCTGTAGCTGCTTGAACCTGAACAGAGGCAAAGCATTCCTCAAGCTCCACGGTCCCCATGGTGAGGCTATAGGCCTGCAGCAAAGTCCAGTGGGTCAATAGGCATCACAGGAACATGTTTGATGTGCTCTTGTCTAGGAATGGGATGGAATCCTTGGGAACTATTGGGAGTATAGAAGAAATAAACTTAACCAGGAGGTTAGAAAGACGTGGTCCAAACATTAACGTATACTGAAATCCGTGAGGAAGGACAGTCCACATCAACTGTCTAGATCAGTGGTTCTCAACCTGTGGGTCGTGACCCCTTTTTAACATGAAATTACATTGTGGCATTAGGAAGGTTGAGAACCACTGGTCTAGACCTCCCTGTGGCATTATCTTCCCACTCAAAAGAAAACAAGAATTGACTGGTGTAAGAGAACTGAAAAGAAAACATCCTTCAAATTTAAAACTGAAAAAGCAGCTGATCCTTGTGGAATTAAAGACTGTCAATCTGTGTTGCCCTTCTGGGGACACTAAATACTAACCCTTATGGGGGAAAGAATGTGTGCTTTGAGAGTCACCTTTACTGATGGAACCCTCCAAGCTTTCCTGGTTTCCTGTCTGCCCAGACCACAGGGTCTACATCCTGTAGGTAATTGTTGTTCGCCATTACAACTATCTCGACAGTTGTTCATTGACATAATAATATGGGGTTGTAAACTGCAATTGGAACACTAATTTGACCAAAGTCTCTTCTTAATAGTGAAATTGGAACCTCTGGGATAAGCAGAAATTGGTGGGTTACTAACATTCCTTCTCATCTACATAGCAAAGTAGGGTATAATACCATCTGGTGGGTCATCCATCAATGCCACAACTACACGGGAGGAGAATGACAGGGGTCTATCAAAGGTTTTTGTGACCAAATTCAGTGGCTCTCATATTCATTAGAAAAAGTGCATGTTTACTGTCCATATCCAGGGTTCTTGATCTGGGTGGTATTGCGTGGGAGTCAGTGTCGAACTCAGTCCCCTTTAGGCCTGGACATTCACGACCATGGTCACCAGGGTCCCCTTTAGGCTCCCTTTTGGCTGTCATGGTTGAGAGAAAGTCCTGTGCCCAATGTCCTGGCTGTCCACCTTTGGGACAGGGCCACCTGGTTTTCATGACTTCTCTTGCCTTGCCTTTGGCCCTTCTGGGGATGGCTCAACACTCCCTCTTTAAGTCCCTGGGTTTCCCACGCTGATAATAGGTCTTGTCACCATTCCTGGGGCTCCCTGGAGTGACTAGAGAGGCCACTGTGGCAATAGCCACCCCCAGGAATTTGGGATTTTGGCAGTTCCACTGTAATATCCATATGACAGTTGGATATGACCTCCATATCCCAGTTGTTGTAGAAAGTGGAGACCACTGGCAGTAGCTGGCCCATGTCTGTCTGGGTCTAAAGGCAAGCTTCTGGAGTTTCCTCTGAATAGCAGAATAAGAGTTGTTAATGAAGTGTGTATTTATTATTATTTCTACCTCAGCTGACCTGGGGTTCCATGTTAGTATACATTTTGACAGCTTCAGTGCTTCTTTCTCTAAATATTGTTGGGCTTTCCTCCTTTCCCTAAACCCCCTCTGTTAATTAGGAAAAGTTAAGTGGTTTTACCTGAATAGTTTTCATGGCCCCTATAAGATACACTAGCATATGTTTAAAGACATGGGGTCCTCTTTGACCCTGTTCGTAATTCCACCCTGGATCCCCCTGAGGAACTGTCTTATTTTTATGTGGGAGTTGCTGATTTAGGGCATAGAA